>JALBCR010002595.1:207500-337500 GCA_030710515.1 Abscondita cerata
TTTTTTTTTTGGTAGTTTTTTTTTGTTTTTTTTTTTTTTTTGGTATAGTAAAGTGTTTTTTTTTTTTTTTTTAAAAATTTAATAAAAAAAGATTTTTTTTTTATTATGTTTTTTGAATAGGGAGTATTTGAAAAAGAAGGGTTTTTGGAAGAGGTTGGGGGGAGGAAAAAAAAAATTATTGTTGTTTTTTTTTAAGAGGTTTTTTTTTTTTTAAAGTAATATAGTTAAAAAAAAAAAATAAAAATATGTTTTTTTTTTTTTATTTTTTTTTGATGAAGAAGTGTAAGGAAAAAGAGGATTTTTTGTTATAAGGGTTTTTTTTTGGGGGTTGGGGGGAGAAAAAAATGTTAAATAGAAGTTTTATTTTTATGATGATTTTTTTTTTTTTTATATGAAAAAAAAGAAAAAAAAAGGTTTTTTTTTTTTGGTGGTTTTTTTTTTTTTTGTTTTTTTTTTTTTTTTTTTTAATGGTTTTTTTTTTTTTTTTTTTTTTTTTTTTTGGTTGGGTTTAGTAGAATTTTTTTTTTTTTTTTTTTATTTTTTTGTGGTTTTTTTTTTTTTTTTGAAAAAAAAAAAAAAAAAAATTTTTTATAGTTTTTTTTTTTTTTTTTTTTTTTTTTTTTTTTTTTTTTTTTTTTTATTTTATGTTTTTTTTTTTTTTTTTGGTTTTTTTGAAGAGAGGGAGGGGGGTGGTTTTTTTTTTTTTTTTTTTTTTTTTTTTAGTGGTTTTTAATTTTTTTAATTAAAAGGGTTTTTTTTTTAAAATGTTTTTTTTTTTTTTTTTTTTTTTTTTTTTTTTTTTTTTATTTTTATTTATAAAAAGGTTTTTTTTTTTATTTATTTTTTTTTTTTTGGGTTGGGGTGGGTGTTTTTTGTTTTTTTTTTTTTTTTTTTTTTATATTTTTATTTTTTTTTTTTTTTTTAATGGTGTGTTTTTTATGGTGATGGGAAAATAAAAAATTTTTTTTTTTTTTTTTTTTTTTTATTTTTTTATTTTTTGGTTTTTTATTTTGTTAGGGTTTTTTTTGTAGGGGTGGTGGGGGGGTGTTTTTTTTTTTTTTTTGTAGAAATTTTAATTGGGTTTTTTTTTTTTTGGGGGTTTTTGGTAGGAAATTTTTTTTTTTTTTTTTTTTTTTTTTTTTTTTTTTTTTTATTTTAAAAAATTATTATTTTAAAGGTTTTTTTTTTTTTTTTAGGGTTTTTTTTTTGGTGTGGGGGAGGGGGGAAAATGTAAGTGGGGGTTTTTTTTTTTTGTTGTTTTTTTTTTTTTTATTTATATTGTTTTGTTTTTTTTTTTTTTTTTTTTTTTTTTTTTTTTTTTATAATTAATTTATTTATTTATTTTATTTTTTGGGTTTTTTTTTTTTTTATTGTTTTTTAAAAGGGAGAGGGGGGGGGGGGATTTTTTTTTTTTTTGAGGGAGGAAGGAGGGGATTTTTTTTTTTTTTTTTAAAATAGTATGTAATTTTTTTTTTTTTTTTTATTTTTTTTTTTTTTTTTTTGTTTTTTTTTTTTAATTTTTTTTTAGGGGTGTTTTTTTAAAGAAGAGTTTTGGGGGGTGGTGGGTGGTGTTGGTTTTTGGTGTATTGTTTTTGTATTTTTTTTTTTTTTTTTTTTTTTTTATTTTTAAATGTTTTTTTTTTTTTATTATTTTAATTTTTTTTTTTTTTTTTTTTTTTTTTTTTTTTTTTTTATTTTAATAAAAAAGTTTTTTTTTTTTTAAGTTTTTTTTGGAGGAGGGGGGGGGGGAAGGATTTTTTTTTTTTTTTGAATTTAGAAGATGAATTTTTTTTTTTTTATTAAAAAAGTTTTTTTTTTTTTTTTTTTTTATTTTTTTTTATTTTTTTTTTTTAAATTTATAAATATAAAGGGGTTAAGGGGATTTTTGTGTTTGGAGGTTTTTTTTTATAGTGTGTTGTGTGTAGTTTTTTTTTTTTTTTTTTTTTTTTTTTTTTTTTAATTTTTTTTTTTTATGTTTTATTTGATAGTTTTTTTTTTTTTTTGTTTTTTTTTTTTTTTTTTTTTTTTTTGTTTTGTAAGGGTATTATAGAAGGGGTTGTGGGGGAATGATGTTTTTTTTTGGTGGGTGGGGGGGGTGTGGTTTTGATTTTTTTTGAGGAAAATTGGGGTGGATTTTTTTTTTTTTTTTTTTAGTTGGGTTTTTTTTTTTTGTTTTTTTATTTTTTTTTGTTTTTTTGTTTTTTTTTTTTTTGTTTTTTTTTTTTGGAGGGGGTGTTTTTTTGTTGTGTGTTTTTTGTTTGGGAATGTGAAGAGGAATTATTTTTTTTTTTGAATAAATGTATGGGGGTGGTTTTGGTTTTTTTTTTTTTTTTTTTTTTTTTTTTGTTTTTAGGAAAAAAAAATAAAAAAAGGTATATAAATAATTTTTGAATGTATTTTTTTTTGTGGGGTTTGTGGTAGTGTATGCTCTATATTATTGGGTTTTTCTTTGTACACCCTGTCTTTAACGGTTCCCCACAAGAAAAAAATCGAGAGGTGTGATATCAGGTGTTCTTGCCGGCCAATTAATAGGACCTGAATTACCGATCCAGCTCGGAAAACGTTCGGAAAGATATTCAGAAACAGCTCTAAAATTATGAGCAGGAGCACCATCATGTTGGAAATGAGTAAGATTTTGTACCACATTTAATGGCAGTTCATCTAACATGTCTTCCAAGTCATTTTGAAGAAATTCTAAATATCGCCTTCCATTTAAATGGTAATTGTAAAAAGAACGGACCAATTATTCTGCTACCGAGGATGCCACACCACACATTTATTGAAAAAATATGTTGATCTCGTCTCTCAACAGTAACATGAGGGTTGTTCTCAGACCAATAGTTGTTATTATCTCTATTAAATACACCGTTATTGGTAAATTTTGCCTCGTCAGTAAATAAAATTCTGCGCGAGAAATATGGATCGTTGTCAGTTTCTCTTAAAAACCATCGAGCGTAATTTAATCTTCTCTCTGAGTCGGCTGGATACAAGGTGTTGCCGATATGAAATTTATACGGCTTGAATCGATTTTGTTTTAAAATTAAACGAGCTTTTTCTGTAGAAGTACCACACTCACTTGCAATTTCACGGGTAGATGTTTTTGGTTTATAATTTACATATGCCAAAACTCTTTCTTCGTCTTCTTGATTAAACTTTTTATAATGTTCATCGAAACTATTGTAGCGCCACCTTCTGGTATAAGGTATTAGTGTGTATGCGATGTACCGAAAAAATAAGATAGTGACGCTAACCTAGAATGTAAAAAATAACACACATATAATTAGTTACTTAGTTCTTAATATTAAAGTTAACAATAAAGTGTATTTACAAGTGTACATAATTTAACAATAAACACAACAAATTGGCGACGAGGATTAAAGAAAAAAGAAAAATGTTGTAACCACTGCTCAATTAATTCAATTTTACCTGCCACGCATAAAAAGACACAATGACTTCTACAGACAAACTAGCAGAAGCACTCGCCTCAATTGCATTATTTATGCAATCGCAAACTCTAACTGCAAATTCAGAAACGGCACAGACACAACAACAGACGCAACACAGCCACAGTATCTCAACAACATCGTTACCTGAATTTGACGAGAATAAAGAAACATTTTCTAACTACAGAGCTCGTTTGGAAAATTCATTTGTTATCCGAGGGATTCCGATAGACACAGAACACAGGAATGACAGAGCCCGACTACTGTTACATTGTGTAGGCCCACAATACTTTGCAACGTTAAATTCACTTTGTGCTCCAGAAGATCCGACAACAAAAACGTATGAGTATCTCATAAATCTATTGGGTGAACACATTATGCCAAAGCCACGACCACTAATGGAACAGAATCGTTTTTTCAACGTACACAAAAATCAAACGAAAGCATATCTCAGTACCTGGCAGAGTTAAAGAAATTCATACCAACATGTGAGTTTGCATGTCCCAAATGCGAAGAACCAATTCCTGAGATGTTTCTAAGAATCCAATTTATTAGAGGAATAAAGACTCATATATACGAGAGAGATTATTACAAGAAGAACAGGAAAACTTCTCTGAATTAGTTACAAGAGCTACTGCGTCGAAGCTTCCAGACTCGACAACCAAGAATTAGAAAATAAAAGCAACATCAACAAGATAACACATTCACATGGCAAAGAAGCCACACCAGAAAGCCACGATATGAAAAATCACCATAACAACAGTCACCACAGATACAGTCGCTCAAGAGAACACCGCAGACACCAGACACAACCCCAGAATTCTATGTACAAGAGGCCAAAATCTCGAGTTAACTACCAATCACTGGGAGTTGCAGGGTTATGTCTACATTGTGGTAAGTCAAATCACAAAACCAATGAATGTCGTATCAATCGACACAATTTAAAATGTGAAGCATGTAAGAAACAAGGTCACATTGCAAAAGTTTGCATTTTACACTTACAAAATCAAATAACGCAAAGACAGACTTCACAAATCATATTGATTGTAACCAAATTTCACATTTAGATAATAAGTTTTTGCAACTGTACTTATTAAGAATAAGCCTATAACATTTGAAGTAGACACAGGATGTGCATTAACGCTCATTCCACAAACACTTTTCGATTCACTTGGAACTGATTGTACCATTGAAGACACAAATGTACGGTTATTTTCTTATTTACATGAAGAATTTAAACCAATAGGTAAAACGCATGTTAATGTAGAATTTAAGAATAGGATTAAGGATAAGTTAACAATGTATATAGTCGAAGGTAATCGCACATGGCTTAGAGAACTTAAAATTAATTTAAAAGAATTAGATGACAAACTTCCAACAAATCAAAAGTTTGATACATTTGCAATTACCATGCCTCAAATCGAATCTGATCTTAAAGATATCGAATCGCGTTTTTCAGATGTATTCGAACAAAGAATAGGATGTGTACCGGACTCGATAGGTAAAATTTCGTTGCGCCTCCGAAACGGGACAAAACCCATTTTCTTAAAACCACGCGAAATTCCTACGCAAAACGAAGCAGCATCGAAGCTGAATTAAAAGTACTAGAATCGCAAAAATAATTACACCAATATCGCATAGCGATTGGGGTTCACCACTGGTAAACGTATACAAACCAGATGGAACAATACGATTGTGTGCAGACTATAAAGTTGCCGTCAATTCACAGTTAGAAGACGCACATTTTCCTATTCCCAAAATTGATGATATTCTAAATAACCTTCGCGAATCTCGATTTTTCTGTACATTAGACCTATACAAAGCGTACCTTCATTTGCTCGTAGACGAAGAATCTGCACTAATACAATCCATATCCACACATTTAGGAACATACAAAGTAAATCGTTTAAATTTTGGAATAAAACTGCTCCCTCTGAATTCCATCGTATCATGTCTCAAATCCTAAATGGTCTACAAGGTACATTTAATTATTTCGACGACATTGTGATTCATGGCAATTCATATGAACAATGTAAAACTCGTTTAGTAAAATGTCTCGAACGCCTCCAACAATATAATCTACATCTAAACCGCCGAAAGTGCTCGTTCTTTCAAAATAAAATCGAATATTTAGGACATGTCATTAGTAATAACCAAATTTCTAAATCCCCAAATAAAATATCAGCAATAATTGATTGTCCACGTCCAAAAACTGCGTCAGACGTAAAACGATTTCTCGGTATGGTCACATATTATTCAAAATTCATTCCTAACGCCTCAACACTCACTGCTCCTCTCCGACGTCTCACTAAACAGAGTGAAAATTTGCATGGTCGTCACAAACAGAAGCAGCTTTTATTAAGTTGAAAAACGAAGTTGTAAGCGACAGGATTTTGACACCTTTCAATCCAGAACTTCCTGTTATACTTACGACCGACGCAAGTCCCGAAGGTATAGGGGCCATATTGTCCCATAAAATCGATAACGAAGAAAAACCGATTGCATTCGCATCCCGATCACTCACTGACTCCGAACGTAATTATAGCCAAATAGATAAAGAAGCGTTAGCCATATACTGGGCTTGTCACAAATTTTTTACGTATCTTTTTGGACGAAAATTCTTACTTGTAACGGATAATGCCCCACTTACAAGAATATTTCATCCCAAAAATAAAATACCTCTGTATACATCTTCACGTCTTCTTAGATACGCTCTTTTCTTAATGGAATTTAATTATGAAATTGCTCATAAAAAAGGAATCGAGAATGCAAACGTCGACTTCTTATCTCGCGCTCCGCTCAAAAACGCAGACCCATTAGAGGATGATACAAGTGAAATTCATGATCAGATTGTTAATAACATCTCGTCTCACATACTAAATTACGAAACGCTCCGATTCGAAACTGAATCTGACAGCGAATTAAGCGATATAAAGAATAGCCTTACAAACGGACAAAGTACCGAATTAACTCTTAGTCTCCATCGCGGAATAATTTTTAGAAACGATAGAATATTTGTACCAAAATCTCTCCGGTCAGAAATACTAAAAGAATTACACCATACGCACCCGGGAATAAATAAAATGAAAGCTCTAGCACGTCGTCACGTATATTGGCCACTTATAGATAAAGACATTGAAAACACCGTGAAATCATGTCAAGAATGCGCTCTAAATCAAAACAATCCGCCACAAATTACGTCACACAAATGGGAACCACCCAAAAACAATTTCGACCGCGTTCATATTGATTTTGCAGGACCTTACGAGGGTCACCATTTCCTTATTTTGGTAGACGCCTTATCCAAATGGCCTGAAATAAAGATTTTCAAAAATGCTCCTACATCTGCGTCTAGCATAAATGCACTTGACGACATATTTGCCACACACGGATATCCACACATACTAGTCTCTGATAATGCCTCAATTTTTAAATCCGACGAATTTTCGAATTATTGTAAAGTTAACGGTATCCAACAAAAATTCATTTCACCAGGACATCCTGCCACAAACGGCCAAGCAGAACGATATGTTCAGATTCTTAAAAGAAAACTACGCGCAATGGGAAATGAAACATTTTCTATCACAGAGAAATTCGTGAAATCCTTTTTCGATTCAGAGCTACTCCGTTAAACTCCGGAAAGACTGTCTCTGAACTGTACTTAAACAGACAGATTCGCATAAAACTTGATGCTCTAAAGCCCCCTTTAAGGTCAAACTATTACAGTAATAGTCAGACAACAGAAATTGCTCGAAAATTAAGTGTGGGAGAAAGAGTGGTCGCTCGATCCTACACGTCACACGGGAAGTGGAAACCAGGAAAAGTTTCTAAGATTCTGGGAAAACTTCATTACTTAATAGAATTAGATGAAGGACATATCATACAAAGACATATAAACCAAATTCAAAAAATCTGAAGTTTCTGTAAAGAAATCCGTTTCATTCGGACCAGACTCATATAATCATACCTTGTCACAAAAGAAAGCAGAAAATACATCTCATTCTAAAAATAATACGCCTCATTTACAATATTATATGACTCATCCATCCAATAATAAGTTGCCTCATTCATTGGAAAATACCCTGTCTCGTACATTACAAGATACTCCGCCTCAAGTTTCGCAAATGCCTCAAAATTTAAACATTGACCAAGAAAATGACTCTCTGTCTCAAAACATTTCCGAACCAAACCTTCTTAACGACGAACTCTCGCAACCTGAAACCATTTCGTTACGACGTTCACAACGACTCCGTAAATCTCCAGATTATTTAAAAGAATATGTCGTAGGAAAACGAAACCAAATTTAATAAGTGTGGGAGAATATAATGTTCATCGAAACTATTGTAGCGCCACCTTTTGGTATAAGGTATTAGTGTGTATGCGATGTACCGAAAAAATAAGATAGTGACGCTAACCTAGAATGTAAAAAATAACACACATATAATTAGTTACTTAGTTCTTAATATTAAAGTTAACAATAAAGTGTATTTACAAGTGTACATAATTTAACAATAAACACAACACTTTTGCTTAGCTTTTGGTTTCATAAATGATCCGTATAGTTTGGAAAAAGTCTTTTATCTGGTTGTCTTCTTTCCATATATCTTTGCAAATACATTTCACTGGCTTCATTACTATTTCTGTTGTTAGCATAATAACAAAAAAAGCATGTCGTTTCTCTCTTCATTTGAATACATTGTTTATTTTGAGAATTTTATGTTTTTAAAATAAATCACCGTGAATAATACAACTTACTTATGTAAATCAAATTATTTAGTTGACGACACAGGCTTTTGTTTCAACAGGTTTTTGTTTGAAGCATTTGTTTCCATAGCCTGCCTGTGTATTATTTTGCAGCTTAATTGTATCAATAAACTACTTTTAGCATTTACAAAAAAATGTAAGAGTAAAGTATATCGAACCTTATATCAATGAAATCGCAAAAACAAAAGCTATTTAATAAGATCACAGCCAACTATGATTGCCATTTAAAAAATGTAAGTTTGTGTTATATCTCGAAATCAAGAGGGTTATGACATTTTGAGTAATTTTATCGAATTCTACGTAAAAATATGTATAAGATGTCATTTTTAGTTCAGTTCTAAAGTAAGTAGTAGTGGAACAGGACAACATTAAAAAAATCGACTGTTTACAGTTTTTTCACAAAATTTCAAAAAGTTGAAGACATATGTCAAATTTGAAAAAGTTTAACATTTTGCTTGTAATTCTGCCCAACTTTCCTAATTTAACCTATTACCTATTTTGCATATTAAGAAAGTTACCCATGTTATGAGATAGATTATGGGCACCCTGTATATCGAATTCCTGACAACCTAATAAAACAGTAGCCAGTGATAATTGCAGAATTACAAAGGGCACCTACATACGCGTGTCTTGCCTTATTTAAGCTCAAACGCAAGTCGACCAAAATAACCGGAATTAACTACAGTATTTCAACGCATTACATGCATAAATGAATAATGAAGCACTACAACAATGTACACCTGACGTGTACAAAAATGTGTTTTTATACGGAAAAATTAATTACAGAATGGTACAATAGAAAATTATTAGAAATTACAATAGAACCATTAATAATTACTATTAACTCAAATAATACGATTTCATCTGAAACTTTAGATAGTGATTCTTAGATGTCTAGATATTAATACCAGCAGGAATACATAATTTTCCTCGGAATGTAGAACGTCCCATAAATACAAGCAATAGATTCTCTATACGCGTTAGTGTTTCCTTGAGTCACAGATAGATGGCGCTATGCGTTGGCTTTCTTGTTTCGTCATTGATTAAATATCGCGATTATAGTGTCTTGATGGATATCGATTCAGAATCGATTATATTTCATCAAAGATGGCTGTGCGCTGTAATACCGGAAATAATGTTACCACACTACGGAACATCGTGCTTTCTGTGTTAAATCCTAAAAATGGACTCCGCGATAACCGTGCGAAGGTTATTTCGTAATCAGTTTAATATTCCGCGTCATATGCGCGTACCGTCTATTCATGCAATTAAGGGGGCAAGTGATTGAATTTACTTTAATTCACTATCAACAGATGCCACTTGCGTCAATTGATTCTGATTGCAAAGAAGCGGCACATGAATGCAAAAAATGCCGCTTAAATAAGGTGCTGCACTAGTGGAAACCAATTTTGCTAACGTGGACGTTCATTCAAATAGAGGAAGCCACTTGTTCCAGAATAAATACAACGTTTTGTTTGTATTATAGTTGAAGGTCGAAATAAATAAATACGGTTTGAAAGTAAAAACTACCCCTGGATTATCACAAAAACATGAAACAAGATTAGTCGATATGGGAGCTCTGAAAACCCACATCAGTTATCAAATGTTATTTTTGAAAAATAAAATGGCGAGTCTAACTGAACAGAAAACAGTAAAAACATTTAGGTTAAAATAAAAACTTACGTAAATACAGTAGTTTTAAATTTTCCCGCTTTACTGACGACATTGTATTTATAGTATAATCAAGTTGTTGAATCTTGATTTGCCTTTTTTAAATTGGCTCGATACAATCTCTTGCCGTCAACTGGATTCGAACTAGCGCGCCTGCGGTGGTTCAGTTTGTTAAATTGACTCGTCTACCGCTAGACTGTTCCCACTAATAGTACGGTCACACAGCGGTAGCATATCATCTACAATTAATTTTAATTTTCACTTATGTATCAAAGTAATTTTGAGCAAATTGAGCAATTCAAAATATAGTTAGAAAACTCAAATGCGTCTAAATACATTAAATTACCTATTAAGAACATGGTGTATCATTGACGACCCTATTGTTCCTCAACTCCTATAAGAAGGCCCAAAATTATTGGGAATCTCGTTCACAGTAAACATAAAATGTAACCTAAAAGGTCCGAAAGTTGTTAGTTGTAATGTAACGCTGTTACACATTTTTTTATCTGTCGAGTAAAATGTTTTATGTTACTGCACACTTGTGATTACTTGTGAACCAATGAAGGAGACTATGAATTATTACGTCGCGTAAAAAAATCACATGAAGTTTTGATAGCTCACTTTCTTCTGTCCTTTCTCCAAATGAAAAGTCTCGCTCAAGTGAAAAAAGCTGTTAACATTTTCTATGTATTTTTGCTGTTTAGCTGTATAGTTTAGCCATATACCTCTCCATACCCTGTTACGGTAGTTTTCAGATAAAAGTAGTTGGGGAGGGCAATTGTGAAAACTTGGCGAGGCAGCTTTTCTAGTCGCAGAGTGTAGTGATTGTACTTACAAACTAGTACGCAGACTCTCACACTGCAACAATAGTTGCTAAGGGCGCCACCTAGTAAGTAGTATAGATAATCTTCTAGAGGCACTAGGAACTCCAGAAACGAAAGAAAACAAACCTAATAATTGTTGCTAAAAGAACGACTAAATAACCACAAAGGCATAAATATGACACAGACACAACATATAACAATCAAATCTTAGATAAGTAGTCTCATGCTCTGCCGCTAAAATAAATAATTACGCCACTGGTTGAGCGTGGTTGAATACATATAAACGCCACGTTAACTACGCCATTGGTTGGGCGTGACTGTATTAAGTGGTAAGTTTTGCGCATCAAATTATTGAATAACAAAATAAAGGTCATTCAAATGCAAGTCACAGATATGTTAATTCAAAATTTATTAATAAGCCAAGTTTAGGTATACCGCATCGGGCGTTCAATGTCGATCGCTGATTATTATAAGAAAGCGCAAGTTAAGTGAACAACTTTTCAAAAGATCTTTCAAAAATTTCATACCGATGGTACAAAAGGGCAAACTAGTTATGGAGGTAATTCAACGTCGAACTACAAACACAAACGCGTATACATAAACAATTTTATAAAGTAAAGCATGCAAAAAATTATTCTACTTGTCTGGAAAGAAGAAAAGGTCAGCTCGCATTGATTTCGGCAATTTCGTGGTATCCTTTTTGGAACGACACGTACGTGTTACGGTTTTATTTTCAAAGGTAGGACGTATGTCGAGAGTCTTCTTAAAACGTGTGTCGCGAGTAACATGTTACGACGAAAGTCGTATTTGGCTAATTTTCTATTGGTGGAAATAAAATTCGACAAAAGTTTCCGAGACGAACAACGGACATTTTCTTTCTTTCTACACGGATGTTTTTAGCGTGCCTCTTGAAGTTAAAATTTTACACATAAATTACTAATGTGTGTTTCAAAATTTCCAAGTCGTATTGGTGTTTAAGTTTAAATCCGGCCGAATTCACCGTGAGTACACGTTGCTTTCTTTTCTTTCTTGGTTGTGTTAGTTCTAATCACGACGTATGCTGTAAGCACGTTGCGTTGACCTTATGTTTTCATCGTGTATTACACCTGGATAACTCCTGGGGGTGATGGAATGGCTAATTAAGAACCTTTCCCTATAAAATTAACGACTACCACGGTTTCGAATTCAGTTAAGCTGCAAACAACCGGTGGACACTACGGTCTGCAGGGGTCGTTTAGGCTGCATAATTTCTACTTCGAGAGAACATATTCGCCTTCCGTTCTTCGCTACATACTTCCCCTAAGGGAAATCCTAGGGTTACCTACCTTCTGGAGCTGTCGAATACCGTCGATAGTAAGAAACTTTCACTCTTGGAACTGCATACTACAGATTACAGCTAAGTTTTAATGTTTAACGTCTGGTCTTTTTACCTCCAGTTAACTTTATCAGTCGGTTAACTACTATGGAAACACGCGTTTCCAAGGTGATTAATGGACAGATAAAATTAACTGGAGGTGAAAAAACCAGACCTAAGTAACCTATTCAATAATAATGCGTATGAAGCCCACGTACATGTGACATAGAACGGTTCGATCTCTAGTATTTAAGCAAATTTTATTCGGGGTACCCTCCACAACCAACGTTTGTTTTCTTTAACCAGCCCAATACGAGCTCGGGTGCTTTACTTAGAGCGGTTGAAGCTAAAACAAAAGCCTTTTGGGTTGGTGGAAAGTACTTACGTTTTTATTCCGAGCTTAAGCTAGTTTTAAGTTCCCTAAGGGAAATCCTGGGGTTACCTACTTTCTGTAGCTGTCGAATACCGTCGGTAGCAAAAACTTTCATTCTCGGAACTGCATACTACAGATTACAGCTAAGTTTTAATGTTTAAGTAACCTATTCAATAATAATGCGTATAAAGCTCACGTACATGTAACATAGAACGGTTCGATCTCTAGTATTTAAGCAAATTTTATTTGGGGTACGCTTTACATCCGACGTTTGTTTTCTTTAACCAGCTCAATACGAGCTCGGGTGCTTTACTTAGAGCGGTTGAAGCTAAAACAAAAGGCCTTTTGTGTTGGTGAGAAGTACTTACCTTTTTAATCCGAGCTTAAGTTAGTTTTAAGTCGCCGTGTGTAAGTGATGGGTGTACGCAGAGCCTTCTTAGTAACCAATCCTCAATTAGAACGCTAACTTTAATTTGGGTGTAACTAAAAAGCTTACCTGAAATTCGACACATTAATTTGCGAGCCTTATTTATTGTTGCTGCTAACGCACGTAACTATATGCGACAATCTTTCCATTTCTGTCACATTCTCCTAGTACCTTAAGATTTGTTTGCTGTATTGAATTGTCTGTCTGTCTCTCTGATTTGTGTTCGATTTAGTGTATTAGACGTTAAGTAAAACCTGTAGATCTCCTGTTGGTCTGTTTTATTTCTTCCTTTTACCCAGCAGGTGGCACCTTGTTAGGCAGCAGTCTATTTCCTTACAGTTCTTTAAGAACCCCCACTCACCGACAAAGCCGGACGCTGCTGCTCTAACTACTATAAATACTGTATCCTTCATGAATTTAGTGCGCTACATCGAGCCGAATTTTCTTTTTGGTTGTTTTCTTTTTTTTAGGTTGTTTCCTCTAGAACCGTCGCTTTCTTTTGTTATTTGTAAACAACAACCGTTACACACGGTGAGCGATGAAGAAGACAGTAGTAGCCAGAAATAATTTTAAGGTGGATTCGAAGGGCTACAGCAAATCCCAGAGATGGTGTAATAGATCTATGTAGTAGCGTGGCAGGTGTATGGGTCCTGTTGTAGGACTTAATCATGGTGACTCGGTTTATCGCCAACAAAATAGATGTACAGATAAACAGCCATGATTTACTGTTTTAATGGTTTTCAACCAGTTCTAAAACCTGGTGAGAACAAAATGGCGGTTACAAAAGAGTTTAGGAATAACGAAAGAAATAAAAAAAATGCAGACAACTTTAGGACTAAGAAATTTTCTTCGGAAGCGCAACACTCTAAGCGTCAACCAAGCAGCGAAAAGAAATCGAATTTTTTTTTATACTTTTGCATTCAAATTCGTCTTCGTCCGCTTTTCGTAGAAATGTCGAAGAAAACACGTCGTTTTGTTTCACCATTCGATATACTTACAAGACGAGACGTCTAGCTTACATGGGATCGCATTGGAAAAATCGCCCGGATTTACTGCGTCGTTTTCAATAAGTGCGTAAGGTGCAGATAGTGTGCGGTATTATATTATTAAGAGAAGATTGACATGGATTTTAAAACAGAAAATACCACTACTTTGATAGTGTCAATCAGCTGAGAGATTATCAGTAATAAAAAATAGATAAAATGAAGATGACAAAAATTTTTGAATTTATTCTAGTGGGTGTAATTATTTACGTTTGTGGGTCTAAACTTGTCTCTTTTAGGAAGTGATTGTCCATATTGTTGCTGTTTAAATTATAAACAGTCACAAATTACGTGGTCGCCCTAAATATTATACTTCATATCATTATTTAGCTCTTATCTTCTTCCGATTTATAATTATCAGAGGAAATTGGCAAACATACGTATAGCACATAAACTACTTTTTAGTAATGAGTCAGCAAGCGCCCCAGAAAAAAAAAGATAAAAATTAATTAAATATAACGACGATATACCCTTAACATACCTACATGTGAATAAAACGGATATATGAAGTCATAAGAAGCTGTAAGAACAAATTTTTGACTTATGTTTTTGATGTAATGATAAATAATTTATATTGCAATGTCAGTTTGACATGTAAATATAAGATGTAGAAAATTTATCCAAATTCAGTTTAAATTTTTATGTTACTTCTGGTATTTTTTTGTTTTAGTAAGTCGATTACCATGGACAGCGTGGCAAGCGAGTGCCAAAATCTTAAAGAAAAATACGACGCTTGCTTTAATCTTTTGGTTCAGCGAACATTTCTTGAAAAGTGATAAAACGACTCGATGTGTGCGGTGTTGTTTAAATCGTACAGAGATTGTCTCGAGGTAATATAATATTGTTTTTATTTGTGTCGTTGTTTTTTGTTTTTTTTTGTAGAACGCGTTTAAGAACATGAACATCGATGTTAGGGACTTGCATAGAGAAGCCGTTAATGTAAAGAGCTGCGATCAAGTTGGACATTCGCGTTTTAATAGTTAAAAGCTATTAGTTGTAAAGGCTGTAATAGTTAGAAGAACAATCAAATATAGTGCGAAAATAAATAATATTCAGTTCAGTATTGCGATTAAAAGTTCTTTCTCTGCTACTTCAAAGTTCTTTAGCTGAAAATCAGTAGAAAGAAGAGAGCCAAAATGAGTTCATCGTTTCACATTTTGCAAGACTTTTTACTCGACTTAGATATAAAAACTTAAAGTACAAATTACAATGCTAATAAACTTAGGGTATTTATGTTGTTTATTTATTTATTCGTATTAGTACATTATACAAATATTGTATTGTGATGTAAGTGTTATGTATGGTGCCCCAGAAGATCAGTATAAACCTGTATAGTGTGGTGACGAAACCGTGTGCAATAGTGGATTGGTTCGTCTTGGCAAAGCATTTACTTCAAGGTTTAGGAAAACCACTAAAACCTAAACATGCCAACCCTTACCCACCCTAGTATTCACATGTAATAATATTAATTAAGTGTGTAAACATTATAGAAGGTAAATAAGAACATAAAATATAACAGCACAGCCATTGCATGACGACATATAATGAACCGGTCCAAGCGCCAGTCACGACAATGACGAAAAAAATAGTAGGTTAAAGAAATAGCAAAACAAAATAATGGAAAACAGATAATCAAGACAAGAATACAAAAATATTGCTGAACTTCAGATGTCCTTCAGATTCGTAAGCCATAATATTGCTTCATCCGTTAAATTATGAATGTTTGAAACCCTCCTTTAAACTTCGTTAATTGACAATCCTCTACAATATGTGTAACGGTCTCTGGTTTGTTTCCACAGTCACAATTTGGATTAGAAATCGCACCCCATTTGAACAACATAGAGTTGCATTTTGAATGGCCTGTTCTTATGCGATTTACTTTTGACCAAATTTTTCTTTTTTGATCAAAGCCAGAGACTTCTATTGTTGGATCATCAATGAGATGTTTATTGAAAACATCAACTCCAGACTATAATTTTTTCCACTCTTCAACTTCAGAAAAAGCCGTACTTAAGTAGTCTTGCAACCATATAAGACTTCGAGATTTAAGTCTTTTAGCAGGAGGGTTGTCAATGTCATTTCAAATTGGTAACTTTTTGTTAAGTTGGCATTTATCCCATTCTCGTTTTAACGCTGCTTTTCGTCGAATGTTCGATGGAGTAATATTACAAAGAACAGGAAGCCAATCGAGAGGAGTGGATTTAATGGTTCGACTACTTATACGCATAGTGCAATTCAACTGAGCTTCTATTTTTTTTGTATGATAACTATTCAACCAGACAGGAGCACAATATTCTGCTGTAGAATAAACTAATGCTAATGCAGCTGTACTAGGTGTGTAGTTAATATATTTATTAATTAACTAATAGGTATAAGTTTACATAAGTTTAAATAACTAATTAATTGACGTCGGACATTGTACTTCCTGGGGTGCGTTCAGAATGAGGGTAACCTTCAGAGTAAGGGAATGTAAGAGTGACGCTAGTGTTACCCTCGTTTATGAACGGAATTATAAACCAAGGAAATGCCAAAAAAATACCAACATAACCTGAAATTAAAATAAACATATAACATGAACAGAAATCATATAATTGCGTTTTGTGTTCAAGAAGGACAAAGCTGCTAAGTAGCGTTGAACTTTATCCTCCTTTTTGATGATGAAGACGAAACGAAGTAATCATAAGGAATGCAGCCGCGGTTAGAATAAAAATTATGTCGAAAAGTGATTCCTGCTTATTCACGGAAACAATTCCAATCTCATTTCCGTATCTCAAGGGAAACTTACGATTATTTATTACCTGCAATTCATAGCCTTATACAAAAAAAAAAAGTAATGTAGGTAGATGTATGATAGACATTGAGAAGCAGCTGTTATCAGTTTTGTGGATATTAGCAACACCAGATTCCTACAGGTACAGTATTGATGAGAACATGTATTTCATAATTGAAAGTTAGATCAATTTCAGAGAGATTTGATATTGCGAAATCATCATTATCAGTGTCATTTGTACGAATCATTAATGTGTTATGCGATATGGCACCTCATGTTATTATGTAGCACAGCAAATAATATTGATTCTGTAAAAGAAATTTCTATCATATTGCTGGAATTGATGGAATTATTGGTAGTGTAGATGGTACTTTTATAACAATGAAGGCTCCAAAAATAGATCCGACTGTATACGTGACACGTAAATGCAACTATGCATTAACATTACAAGCGATTTGTGATTCCTCTCTCAAATTTACAGATTGTTATGTAGGGTATCCCGGTTCAGTTAGCGATACTCGTATATTTCGCAATTCAGACGTATATAATGGATATTACTGCAAATACAAATCACTTTTTCCCAATGGTGAATTCATTGTAGGAATATAAAGCATATCCAGTGCTGTCATGGTGCATACCACCCTATATAGATCGGGGGTAATTTAAATGAGGCAGAAAGAAATTTTAATCTAAGAATATCTCAGTCAACGTCAAGTAATAGAACGGGCATTTGCCCTGTTATTTGGTAGATTTCGGCGTCTCAGATTTTTGGATATGAATCGATTTGACCTCATACCTAAAGCCGTCATGGCAGCCTGCGTACTTCATAATATTTGCCTGAATGGAGTTGAACCCCATATTGATGAATATGTAAGAGAAGGAATACAAAACGTATATGGAAATGACATTGTGGAATTAAACCATATGCACCAAGATTTTCCTCAAAATGGAAATAACAAAAGAGAGGCGTTATGTAGACGTTTATTTGAGGTATTAGATTAATTTTGTAAATGTAGATTGTGAAATACAAAAAACTATGTGAATGAATATTATACCTAATAAATTTATAAAAATATTATAACTTATCTATTAATTTTTGCATCATTTTTTCATAAGTGTCGATTGCCCTTTGCTGCACTTCTAATTTTTCTCTGTGGTGTCTTTCAGTAATGCTATCCTTCGAATGCCGTTTCCTTTTTCTTACTATTTTCAGGTTCCACATCCTCCAAAACAGTTTCATCGCAATTGCTACTACCTTGTTCATCATTTGTACATGATGGTTTGCTCGATGATGCAATTGCAACAGGTGTTACATTTGCTTTCTTTCCAAAAATCTCGTCCATTTCCTCAAAAATTCAAAAGTAATCGTTGCAGCTCCGCTACTAGTCACCTTCATGTTATCTTTTTACAGTACCGCATTTTTAAGTACTTGCATCGGTCCTTGACTTGTACCGAACTAAAATTATATCCATTCCTTTGTAATGCTTCTCTTAATTTTGTGTATACTATATCATTGCGTATAGTGGTAGATTGAAAATCTTTTTCTTTAGCTTTCATTTCAGCAATTAGCATCAATGTAGCATTTCGATCCCATTTTTCTTTACTTCTTTTTCTATTGAAGGTTCCATCACTGTTTGCTCCTCAAATCCAAACATGGTTCTAACGTTTTCTGTTAATTCAACATAATATATTTCTCCACCTGCAAGTTATAAAATAGTGTAAAATTAATTATAGTAATAATCAAATATAATAAAGGCGATACTCATATTCAAATACATGTATTACTTACTGTTTATATTGCTCATCAGTACATTATTACTACCATCAGTAATTATATTTCCTTGCTCATCGTATACGACTTTTGTAATTTTGCTGGTTAATTTCGTCCATTTCGTTTGATTTGAATATTGCACAGAAATTTTAAATGGTTTGCAGGTTAACACAATTGGTCGGTCTGCGCATGACGAGTAATTCTTTCCGTGCCTCAGATCGCGGGGACAGTAGCGTAACACCAGTGTAACAACTTTTAATTCTGAACGTGCATGGTGAACCGCAATTTTAATTATGAACGCGTAGAGTAATGTTTGAGTCACTCCCAGCGTTACACTTACCATAATTCTGAACGCACCCCTGGCGTTGGGTTTCTGCCCCCACCTGCCTATATACATTGTTGTCACGTCTATCCTAACATCTCCCTTTTTTTTTTTTAATACTACAAGTTTAGTCTATTCGGCAATCTTATTGTTCTACCCCTACTGCTGGTACGACAACTCGAATTGAATGAAGTGCTACAGGCAGGTGTTTTAGTATTTTCACAATCCAGTTTCTTTTATCTACATGAGGTGTTAATTGTACGTTATTAGTTAAACTAGGTATTGGTTCTAAACAAACCAGATTGTTTTCACATTCATCGTTAAATCTAACCTTATTTGCTATTTTTAAGTTTGCCCTACTTTCGTCACTACTTACTAAAATTGTTGGTCTTATGAATTTACGATTTCACATAAATTCCTTATTATCTACCTTAATTCTGTATCTTCGTTCACCTATTCGATCTGTAACCACACCTGAGTCCACAGAGAATTTGGACTTAATTGAACCATAATTTTAGTATCTGGCAATAATGGCTTCAATTCTTCGTTCGTTTATTTTTGTTGTAATAACGTGTTTGATGATTCTGATTTTTCTTAATATAATTTTGAATTCTTTTGTGATTTATGCGTTTCGGAGTTAAGTTACGTTCATTTGAGGGTAACAATGCATTTTCTAGTTGTGCGAGACATCAGTATTTGCACTGGAGAGTAATTGTCAATTACTGGCGTATTTCTTAACTGTAATAATGTTAAATACATATCTTTGTTCTCTTCTGCCGTTTTCATTATCATTCTTTTCACAGGTATTGTCTTCAACCAAGCCATTTGATTGGCTGTGTAGTACGAAGACATTTTATGTGTAAAGTTCCACTCACGAGCAAATATTTTAAATATTTCTGAAGAAAACTGTGGTCCACCATCGGAAACCACAATTGCAGGTATACCAAATCTGGCAAAAATACTTTTCAAAATACTGATTACATTATTACTTGTGGTATTGCTATATAACTTTTTCCACTTCCACAAATTTGGAATAATAATCCACTACAAGTAGGTATTTAACACCCCTTATTTCAAAAAGATCACAAACAACTTTGTACCATGGAATTGGGTATATTTCATGGGTTTTAATGGTTCTGACGACTGAGACCTTGCATATTTATTGCACAAATTGCAATTTTCTACTAATTGTTTAATTTCATTCTTAAGAGTAGGCCAGAAAACTGATTCCTGAGCCAACCCAATACATTTATTTATCCCCTGATGACTGTAGTGAATTTTAGATAGCATTTCATTTCGCAATGTTTTTGGAATTACTAAACTTTGACTTTTATAAATGATTCCTTGGCTAATGGTTAATTCACTTTTGTATTTGCAATATTTTTTAATATAATCTTTTAAACCCTTACTATTATTTGGCCAACCTGCTTTAATAACTTCAATCAACTCTGTTAATTCCCTATCTTTGGAGGTTTCTTCTTTAATTTTTGTAAATACTCATCTGTAACATTTAATTGTGAGCGAACTAAACATACTTGACCTTCCAATTCTTTATCCCACGCTCAATATCTATCGTATCAGCCATATGGCTCTCGAAAGCGTGTCCGCTATCACTAAATCTTTACCTATTTTGAACTTTAGTCTAAAATTATACCTATCAGTTGCAGTAATACTTTGCAATCGTGCCTGGCATTTATTTAAAGGTTTTTTATCACAACTAGTAATGGTTTGTGGTCCGTTTCAACCACTACCTGTTTTCCATACACAAACTCGTGAAATTTTGTCAACCCAAACCAAACAGCTAAAGTTCTTTTTCGATCTGTGCGTAATTGCACTGTGTTTCAGTGGAAACTTTTTGAGGCATACAGACAAGGGAGGTTATTCTGCATTAATGTAGCTCCTAACCCGGATTGACTCGCGTCGACAGACACTACTGTTTCTTTGTTAATATCATAAAACTGAAGAACTGGACTTTCTGTTAACTTAACTTTAATTAAATCTAATGCAGTCTGTGCATTTTCATTCCACTCAAAGTGAGTATCTTTTCTTATTAACACTTTTAAAGGTTCCGTTAATACAGAAAAATTAGGAACATGTTTACTTAGATAATTTAATACACCTAACAATCTTTGAACATCTTTTTTATTTTCAGGGTTGGGAATTCTTTTACTGCTTTTAAGTGTTCATAATCAATTGAGATACCTTTATCATTAATTTTATGTCCCATAAATTTAATTTCTTTTGTGCTAATTTGCATTTATCTAAGTTAAATTGATACCATCTTCCCTTGCCATCTAGTACCTTTTTTAAAGCTCTATCATGTTCTTCTACAGTTTTCCCCATACTATAATGTCGTCTATGTATATGCTCACATTATCAAAACTAAAAACATCTTTAAATTTTTCACTAAAACTTCTGGTGCACATTTTATACCATATGGGAGCCTCAAAAACTTGTACCTCCCATAAGGAGTGCCAAACGTGCACAAATTTGAGCTTTCCTCATCTAGTTTCACCTGATAAAATCCCTGTGATGCATCTAATATTGAGTAAATTTTACTGCCGCTTAATTGACACGAAATTTCGTCAAAAGTGGGAAATTTTGAATGTTCCCGCTTAATTGAATCATTTAAATGTTTAGGGTCTAAACAAATCCTCAAGCTACCATTGCTTTTCCTAACTAACACTAAAGGATTTACCCATTTACTAGGCCCTTCTACTTTTCTATAATATTATTTTGAATTAGTTCCTCTAATGTATTTTTTAAAGGTTTCATAAGTGCTATCGGCACTTTCCTAATTGGTGAGATTACCGGCTTTGCATTTGGCTCTAATTTAATATGATAGGTTCCCTTCATGCACCCTATCCCAGTGAAAACGTCTAAATATTTATTAATTATATCATTATTTTTATTTTCACTATCTATTGCCTCAATTTTTCTGATTAAATTTAATTGCATACATGCGTTAAGACCTAATAATGAATCGGCATCAGTTTCCACTACATAAAATTCCAATTTAAATGACTTGTTTTTATGCCAGCACACTAAATTGCACATACCCTGTACATTTAAATTGTCACCAGTATAAGATTTCAATTTGGTTTTGGTTGATTGTAACAATTCCTCAGACAAACGTAACTTATTTATAAAATCAGAACTTGAAAGGATATTTACCATTGCGCCAGTATCTAGTTTGAAACCTAACGTATAATTATTTATTCTCAATTGTGTTGTCCAGGTGGGAGTCGAATCTACATTAATTCTATTGACGTTATCAATCGCTCCTACAAAAATGTATTATTATCTACTTCTAAACTATTTACCTTTCGAACTCTTGTGGTACACATAAAACTAAAATGATTTTGTTTATGACACTTGTAGCACTCTTGGCCAAATGCTCGACAATTTTTATAACCATGTGACTCTCCGCATTTGGAACAGTTTCTACCTTGATTCCTTGGTCTACTTTTACCTCTTGAGTAATCTCTCCGGATGCTGCTATTTCTCACTGTTGTTCGGTTTCTTTGCTGTGGTTTTTCCTGCTGTCTTGATATGTGTTCTACTGCCCCTGACGATTCGGGTTGGTTTTCCATATTACGAGCTTGCACATTAGACGACTCATACACTTGACATAATCTAACAGTTTCTTCCAATTTTAAATCATCATTTTCTAACAATTTCTTCCTCAAATCACCGTTGCCTAAACCGCATATCAGCATACATTTTATAAGTTCATCGGTAAGCTCTCCAAATTTACAATTTTTCGCTTTTGTTTTCAAGTCCGTTACATACTGTTCTAAGCTTAAATTATTTTGTTTAGTTGTAAAAAACTTATACCTGTTATAGGTTGCATTGGCTTTCGGTAGGAAATGAGAATTAAATTTTTCTATTACCGGTGCCAGTTTGTCTTTCTCGGCGTCACTGAATGTGAACGTGCCATAAATCTTATGGAGTTCTTCTCCCCCAAAATGTAACAGTTGAGCAACTTGTATATTCTCCTCTTTTTTATTATTTTCAGTGGCAATTAGGTACGTCTGAAATCTAAGAAGCCAGTTCTTCCACGCATCAGCAACATTTTCGGACGTTAAATTTAATGCCGGTAGGACCGAAGCCATTTTCTTTTTGTTACCTCGCGTTCTTTTCTTTCTTTTAGTTTTGAATATCTTCCTTCTTCTATTTTAATTAATTTTATAGTTCGCTAGTTCGCAGCGCCATGTGTAGTTAATATATTTATTAATTAACTAATAGGTATAAGTTTACATAAGTTTAAATAACTAATTAATTGACGTCGGACATTGTACTTCTCCTGGCGTTGGGTTTCTGCCCCCCCACCTGCCTATATACATTGTTGTCACGTCTATCCTAACACTAGGTGAACAAATAAGAATGCAAAGTGTTATATCTCAGGAAGTACTCATCGTAGAGACTTGCGGTAAAAAATCTCATAATAAAAGTGGCCATAAGAAAAAACTGGAAATTATTTTCAAATTATTAAGATTGCCGCTAGGGGCGTAGCCGCCATCTTGAATTTAAAAATTTGGATTTAGTCGGGTTTTCGCCATATTAACACAACAAATAAATAAATGCTTTTTATAGTTGAGGAAAATCCTCATCTTTTTTATTTAATACTTCTTTTCTTATCTCTAAAAATAAAGTGAAGTTACTCGTAAAAAACAACCCTTGTCCGTTGTTATTTTTTATTAAAAAATCGACTGATTTTTGACTTTGTCGTGGTAAAGAAGATGAGATTTATTTTGTTTTTCTTGCAATTCATCGCGCTTTTAAATAAATTTCAGAATATAGTATTTTTATCCAAAATTTTTAAGAAAAAATTGAAAATCTGACCGAAATATAGATATTTTAGGTTAGGAATAAGATATCGTGGTGCGGTTTTCACCAGCTTATTTGGGCTTAATTTTACTTTTTTTTATGATAAGAAAATGATATCGTTCTATCAAAGTTTTCCGAGAAAAATCGCAATTTCCGTGATAATTTCAGAAAATGCCCTCTAGCGGCGACATGCCAAATTACGATGACCATAAATACGGTCAGAATTGTAACCTAAGGAAAGCTCTTTTCAACGACATTATGCTCATTAAATTATGTTCAGCCATTTTGAAATTGTTGGCATTTGTTTACAAGCATTTTCAAAGACCCCTCTTCACTTTATTTTTAGAGATAGGAAAAAAGTATTAAATAAAAAATATGAAGATTTTTCTTAACTATAAAAAGCATTTATTTATTTGTTGTGTTAATATAGCGAAAACCCGACTAAATCCAAATTTTTAAATTTAAGATGGCGGCTACGCCCCCTAGCGGCCATCTTAATATTTTGAAAATAATTTCCAACTTTTACTTATGGCCACTTTTGTTATGAAATTTTTTACCGCAAGTCTCTACGATGAGTAGTTCCTGAGATATAACACTTTGCATTCTTATTTCTTCACCCTGTACAAAGTGTCTTTGTATCTGCTCCCCAAGTTGTTACAGCTAATTTTTGAATAACATTATTTCTTGTTTTCATTTTTTGTTTGACTTTTTCTAAATGATCTTTGTAAATTAAAAACGTATCTAAAGTTACTCCTAGATAAACTGGGTTAAAATTATGGTTTACCTTTGTATTGTTAAAGATAACATTAAGTTTTCTACTTTTTCTCTATTACTTAAATGAAAACAAGAAATCTCTGTCTTTATGTTATTTATTTAATCGTATGGTACAATTTAAATATTGTATTGTGATGTAAGTGTTATGTATGGTGCCTCAGAAGATCAGTATAAACCTGTACAGTGTGGTGACAAAACCGTGTGCAATTGTGGATTGGTTCGTCTTGGCAAAGCATTTACTTCAAGGTTTAGGAAAACCACTAAAACCTAAACATGCCAATCCTTACCCACCCTAGTATTCACATGTATGTGATTGTGTTTTGTGAAATTGTGTTGTACATTTTTTCCTAATTATTCAGGAGGGTCTTGATGACCAGGTCCGGAAACCAAAGTGTTGTAATATGTGGTCACACACTATTACTGTCTTTGACTATCTAACTTGTACTTTAACTGGTATGTTTAAGTAGGTGCAACTCTCTTCTCGCTCGAGACCCTCACCACCTCATTAAAAACGTATATACATAGTTGAAAGGACTAGGCCGACAGATACAAAAATAAAAGATGGAACAATCGTCATCAAAACAGTCCCAAAAAGTTAAGTACAGAAAACTAAATGTTGCTTGTTAACGAACCTAATCAAAACGTTCTCTTTTAAATAAATGGAAGATAGACCGAATGGGTAACCCTGCAATTAATGCAAGAATTGACTCGGCAACTGAAAGATCTATTAAAATAGTTGCCAAAGACAATTTTATTTATGCATACGTTTGACGATTTTTTATTATTCTTGGATAACATGATTACATACCGAATCGTTTCTGTTATTTTCCAAGGTGACTTAAATGCTATATTTGGGTTTAGTTATTTCCAATGACAGTGACTCCTCTACATTTCTAACTGAAACGAAATCATTATTTATGGATCTTACTTTAGCAACAGATTATTTCCTTGTTCTTGAAAAGTTCTTCAAGAAGAGATACTTAGCAATCACAGATGTATTCTTCATAGCTGAAAACTCTGTATTGCAGTCTCTCCTATGGAAAATACTCTACTTTAAAATTTGATACTCACTTTAAAATGTCTAACAATATTACAACTAAAAAATTATACAATATACTCACATCAGTCTGTAACGCAAGCCTGCCATATCTCATCGGCCAAAAAGATCTGAACTGCTTATATTGGTAGAATAAAGACTTTGAAGACCTAAAAAGTAAATCCAATCTCAGTACCAAGGAGAAAGGCTGCGAGAATTAGAAAAGTAAATTACAATGAATACAATATAGCTAAGAAGCAATATCTACTGGTGGGCCAATGCTCAACCAAAGAAAAAAGCATGAGATAGAGCAGCGGTTCTCAAACTTTTTTGATGACGGAACTCTTTTAAAAATCAAAATTTTTCACGGAACCCTAAATTCCAAGGCCTAACCTAACCTAACCTAAAGTAAAAGCGAAAACCAGTTAAATTTTGTATTTTTTATTAGGTTATAAACAAACAATAAAAGGTCGATACAGAGTAAGTTATAGCAAAAATGAAAAAACTATTTAGAGTGCATTTAATGAGAGGCATGAAATTGTTTTTTGGTATTCATTATCTGGTTAATATCTGGCTTGAAAGAAGAACGTTGAACTCCCATGTCTGGTTCGGCATCCAGTCTATTGCGGAACTTTGTTTTTGTAGCTGCATATGCTGAAAATCCCGCTTCACACAATTCTGCAATTCGGGTGAGAACGGAATTTCAACCCATGAGTTTATTTTCAGTTTTCTGATATTTTCTTCCGGAAAGTAGCTCTTAAAAGTCCCTTGAAGATCATTCAGATATTGCGCCAACTCATAAATATTTCAACCAACTCTTCAGCATCACTGCGGCTAAGATTACTAAGAAACTCACTTAGCAATAAAAAGCTGTCCATTTCCATTCTACGAAAGCAAGTTATCCAAAAACTTATTTTTCTTTTGAAGGGGGTTATTCTGGCATTTGCATTAAAAACTGTTACCTGGTTACCTTGCAGTGATAGGTTAAGTTCGTTTAGTTTTCCAAATAGGTCAGCTAAGAATGCTAATCTAAACGTCCAGCTTATATCGAAAAATGATCCTTCAAATTAAACGGACTATTTGTCAGAAATACGTCTAGTTAGGACCTTTTTTCATATAACCTTGTTAAAACTTTACCCTTTACAACCATCTCACTTCTGTATGAAGGAGTAATGTTTTATGGATACTACCATATTCTTCACATAATATTGAGAACAATCGTGATTGCAGTGGACGTGACTTGACAAAATTAATTATTTTTACCGCTTCATCAAGAACTAACTTTAGATTTGGTGGCGAGAACTACAATTTGGCGCTTTCAGTTTAATTCGTGATGCTGCTCCTGCTGTTCTTCCTGTCATTGCCTTAGCACCATCAATACAAATATCGATACAATAATTCCAATCCAGTTGGTTTTCTTCAAAAAACGTATTAATCTTGTTACAGATTTCTTCCCCGGTAGTGTTAGTAGGCAGCGATGAGCACATAAGCAAGTCTTCTTCAAAAGAATGTTTATATGGATAACGAACAATTACTAGCAAGATGGCCAGTCCTGCAACATCAGTGGACTCATCCATTTGCAGACAAATGTTGTACTTTGAAGCCGTGCAATAAGTTTTTGTTTAATGTATTCTGCGAGATCCTCAATCTGGCGCAAAACTGTATCACTTAAAAGCGGCACTGTAGAAAAATGCTTTGCAGATTTTTCGTCAAGCATACATCGTGTTATGTCACACATGATTTTATTATTGTTTCAGCAATAGTGTGCGCTTTTCCTGCTTTAGCAATTCGGTAACTAACCAAATACGATGCCACCGTGGCCTTTTCATTCACAGTCTGAGTAGCGTACTTCATGGATTGTTGGCATTGTAATAATTATTCTTTTTTTCTAACAAAAAATTCTTTACCTTTATATTTGAAGTCGGGATGTACAGTGTCTAAATGTCGGCGCACCTTAGCAGGTACCATCGAACTATTAGGAAAGAGTTTGCTACACAACGTACAGAGAGGGGAGCCGTTGGAATCAACAAATCCAAAGTTAATGTATGATTTATCATACTTTCTTTTTTTTTGCTTTGTTGCGTCATGAGCATTAGATGCTTTACTACTTAAACTTGAACTACAGCTGGCCACCTACGACGCCGTCATATCAGCTTGATTTGAACCTGATGCAGCAGCAGCATCCAAGCAAACTACTTCTGAACCCTCCGTGGATGATTTTGTTTTTATTGCAGTACCTTTAAGCCAACTGTTACGTGATTTTTGTATATCTCGCCAAATTGGTGTGATTTTTGGTAGAGTTATTCGGAGCGCCGATAAAGAACGGTTTTGGTTCGTTTTCACGGTGTCTGTTTGATTACTTCCGTCCTGTTCCGCTGAATGTTATTTTAAAAGCCGTGGTGTTCGCCTGCGCTCTGTCTCTAATGGCGCTTAGGTAAATAAAATCTACTGTTTTAGATGGCATCAGTAGTAATCGACCTTTTATTTTAGGGTATAACTATTTATAACAACAACGCCCAGTGGTTCTCTATAATATTTTTGCATATTTTATGCATTTTCCGCATTCGAACACCGTAAGTAGTCTGACATGTGCGTTTAGGCGGTTGGGGATGACATCTTATTTGCTTCTCTTTTAGACGTAAATACGGACCACGTAAATACGGACCACGTAAATACGGATCACGTAAATACTGATCACACAAATACGGATCACGAAATACGGAGACGAAATTACTACGACGACATTACTACTACCTTGTTGCTGTATGCGAGTTGTGAGTGTTGAAGACGGCACCCAATCTCAGAAACCGTACGAGTTTCATCATCAACCATACCCGCCCCGTATCTGCCTTCGTAGCAACCTACCAGAGGGTATAAGGTATTGTGTTTGTCTGTTATTTTACGCGACGTTAAACCAGGACTTCGCCGCCGAACGTAATCAAAGATTTCCCTGTCGCTGACCGCGTCGTAGATTTAGTGCGCCCAATTAGGAACGGGTACTGCGTTCGTTAAGCCCGTTACGATATGCGTTTTTTTCTGTTTTGTACAATTTGTGTTATTGTTGCCGTAGAATAAACTTAAATTGTGACTTGTTTTCCGTGTATTTTATTGTAGTCCTAAGTACGAGTACATTAACCGTTCTATCTTGCGGAAATGTAGCATTCTCTTTATAGAAAGATAGTGGCGCCGGGCTTTGACAACCAATATTTGAGATGGTCCCTTCAGTATCTTGACTAATATATTGAACACACGCCTCCCGTTACTTTAGTGACCTAGCCGGACGATACGATTGGCACCGTCGAATACGAAATTTAGATCGGGTTCAATGAAATACTTATCTGTTCACTCTCTCTCTCTCTGTCTTTCTTTCCTATTTTAATTACATTTATCGAGAATCCCAAACTCGGTCTATTTCTATAATTTGTACGTTACACAACGATCCATTCTTCTTTAACACTTTGAATCCGTTTATGTGACAAATTGACTTAATTCAAGCACAAAACTTAACACTTTACAACTACTAAAAAACACTCAAAGCGAACAGAAAATGCGGAGCAGGAAAAATAAACGGATACTCGATTGTTAATAGTCCAAGACCCTTGGGTGGCGTGTGTGTACGATTTTAATAGGTCGGGTGCTCACGTAACAATTGTATTTTTAATTTACGTATATCATGGATCCTTAAAACCCTCGTTAAAACCTATAAGTAAGAGTTTCGTTTTGCTAGTTTATTTTAAGATAAATCCTGGGTAACTTTATTTTTAAAAGTTCCACTTTTAAATAAATAAAAATAAAATTATAAAATCCGCCGGCGCCACCGGCGGAGCCCTACCGGAGCCTTTGTGAAGCACCGGAGCTCCGCGGAGCACACTT
This sequence comes from Abscondita cerata, assembly GCA_030710515.1. Taxonomy (NCBI): domain Eukaryota; kingdom Metazoa; phylum Arthropoda; class Insecta; order Coleoptera; family Lampyridae; genus Abscondita; species Abscondita cerata. Next base: position 236,776 of record JALBCR010002595.1, read on the forward strand.
TGAAAACCGCAGGGATGAGTAATTAAAGACCTCAATCAAGACCAATGGAGACTATCTTTACGAAGTAACTTACCTACTCTGACTTTCGAAAAGCGAGGATTATCTTGGACGATTTATTTCCTAGAAAATGAGGTATTACCGTTATTTACTGATCCCCTTCCTAATGAACTTGTCTCCATGGTTAATCTCAATTATCAATATAACATAGAGACGTTGACTATTATTTGACAATTACTACCAGGTCATGGAGGCATCAATACGCACTTAACAGGTATCATGAAACTGAACTCGATCTCATGCAAATATTGTTAAGAAATCGATGAGGTTAATCACACATTTTTCAAATTCATTCAGTTGTGTGCTTTTAGACCCAATGCAGTTCATGAAGATAATAATGTTATTGCAAAAATGATTATAAAAGAGGGAGATATAAAAAGACAATAGGAGTATAAATTACCTAAATCCATGCACACACAACGGATTTTGGAACTGCCCGGCTCTGATGTAGACATTTTGTGATTCTAGACGGCAAGTTAAAATTGACAGAACGATGAGGATTTTGAGTCCGTAGATTCTACTATCTTAACAACCTGACACTACCGGCCCACCTGGGAGACCGGTGATTTTGTTTTCAAATTTTTTCATCCTCTCAAAAAAAAAGGTTAATGTTGAGAATCCAGTAGTGTACCAGACTCACACGTTCCAAATAATCACTCGATTGATTAAAGTCTACAACAATTTACTCAAATTTATTTGAAATTCTAGTCCATTTTCAAAGGCAAAGTTCCGTTAGTTTTTGTAGTGTGAGAAGAGTATTCTTCGTCAGATGTGTTCAGGTACAGCACTGCAACAATTTATCGGCACGCATAAAGTTCACGTACTTGTAGTAGATAGGTACAATTAAAAACATCTGTTACATTACTTTGAGGATTGGAGATAAAGTAATAGATGATTTTCGTTCTAATTAATTTGGATTATAGCTTCCTTAAATAATCATCAAATACTCCTCCACAATACTATCAAGGCATCCAATAATTTTCGATAATGAAAGTCAAAACAACAACATTTGTAAATCAAAGGTGCGAGACAAGTTTTTCTTTTCAGAACAGTAAAAAACAGGCTCTCGGGTAAGAATACTCACAGATCTAAAAAGAAAAATGGTTTGGAGGTAAAAATTTTTAATTTAGACAAAGATTTCAGAAAAAATAAACTAGTGGAAAATGTATCAATCATTAAAAATCGCATTGTTTTCAAGAATATGCTTAATAGGATTCATTGTAAAGTCTTAGAGAGAAGCGTTGAATCATGAAGCTAAAGTCAAAATATTCATTTAAACAAATTCGTGTGTAGAACATGAATAAATACAAAAAAAAATAATGATTGGAATATGTCTATATGCATGTACATAGTTGAAGTTCAGTGATAAACGAAAACGTGACAAAAATAAAGAGATCAAAAGATGAAGAAGACGACAAATCAAAAAACCCATGGAACGGAACGTTTGTGTCTTAGTTTGGATGTTCGGTTTCGACTACAGCGGAAAACGTTATCATTAACAACAAATGAAATTTGGTAGTCTTTCTATAGAGCATTGGAAGATACGTGTCCTTAAAGAATTACTATCAGGCAACCATAGAATCATGGGTATCATTCAAGAGACCTAAGAGGCCGAACAAATAACTGTTTGTGGGACACTACGACTTATTTTAAGAATGTCGACAGTTGACGATAACCTTATCTCCTGCATGTGTAATACTAAAAATTAATAATAAAAAATAATTAACTACCTACATATTTAATTCAACCTTCATGCAAAACTAAAGATTATTTATCAGTGACATTTCAAAGTCGCATGTTTACTATTTTCCAATATAAGCGTAGAACCTTCCAGTGCACTAACAAAACATGTGGTTTCTTCTAACTTTCACGTTGATCAAGTTTGCGCTTAGCGCAGATTCACCCACAGTCGAATATTACGAAGAACTCATCAAAAACTACACCACCGACGCATATCACTACGACGTACCTGTGAACGCGTACAAATTCAGACCAAACACTAACGTAATTGACAGTATCGAAAGTTTCGACTTTGTTGTTGTAGGATCTGGATCAGCTGGAGCTGTTGTAGCAAACCGATTAACTGAAATTAAAGAATGGAACGTGTTGTTACTGGAAGCTGGTGGAGATGAAAATAATTTTACCGACATACCAAATATGCACTTGTATTTGCAAGGACTCAAGTTTAATTGGAACTATAATACTACTGTACAAAAAGGAGCGTGTCAAGGTAATAGTTTTTAACAGAAAATCCGCATCTAAAAGTGTTATGTTTTAGGTATGATTGACAAGAGATGTGCTTTTCCAAGGGGACAGGTTTTAGGAGGTACAAGTACCATTAACGGTTTGGTTTACAGTCGTGGAAACAAAGCCGATTATGACCGTTTCAATGTTTCCGGCTGGTCTTACAACGACGTTCTACCTTATTTTATTAAATCTGAAAATTCTCATATAGAAGGAGATCCTGGATACCACGGAAAAGATGGCCTATGGAATGTAGAATATCATAAACCAGTCAGTAAACAATTGAAAGCATTTTTACAAGCCAATCTAGAGCTGTTTAACACTACATCTACTGATTACAATGGTAGAGATGAATTTGGCATGTTCAACTCACAATTAAACAACATTGATGGAAGAAGAGATAGCACCGCAAAAGCATTTTTAAGATCCTTCACATCTAGACCAAACTTGCATATTTTGCGTAACAGTTACGTAACTAGAGTTCTTATAGATCACACGACCAAAAAAACAGTTGGAGTTGAATATTCTCAAAATCAGAACTTGCGTGTTGCTAAAGTAACTAAGGAAGTTGTGCTTTCAGCTGGTTCGATTAACTCTCCGCAAATCCTTATGCTTTCGGGAATTGGACCCAAAGACGAGTTGTTTAAACATAACATCACTCTTATACAAGATCTACCTGTTGGAAAAGTCCTTCGAGATCATGCTGGATTTTTCGGGTTATACGTACAGACGGACTTAGTAGAAGCCGTTCAGACTTTGGATGAAAACATAGAACAGTATCTGAAAGGATACGGACCGTTTGCAATTGCACTCAATAGTCAAGGTGTCGGATTTTATCAAACAACTTTGGGCAAGGGTACTAGTTACCCCAATATGGAGTTTGAGTTTATGCCTTCAAACAGTACCAGTCCGTTTTTACAGAGAAGCTTAAAACTCACCAATGAAACCTACAATGCTCTATGGTCGCAGGTAGATTCTCAAAGATCATTCAACATTTATCTAATTGTGTTGCATCCAAAGTCAGTAGGAACCTTAAAACTACAGTCAAAAAATCCATTTGATTATCCATTAATCAATCCTAGATATTTAACGGATAAGGAAGGTACAGATATCAAAGTACTTTACCAAGGTCTTCAAATATTGAAAAACCTCCTCAAAACAGAACCGATGCGTAAAATCAACGCTAAGATTGTCTTAGCCAATTATCCACAATGCAAAAGATTTAAACAGGATTCCAGAGCCTACTGGTACTGCGCTTTTCGCTTGTTAACTTCTTACTTTTATCATCCAACTTCCACTTGTTTAATGGGCAATGATCCCATAACAGCTGTGGTCGATAAAAATCTGCAAGTGTTTGGAGTCGAAGGTTTAAGAATCGCCGACGCAAGCGTAATTCCGGTGACGTTGTCTGGACATACCAGCGCGCCATCTGTAATGATTGGAGAAAAAATTTCTGACATAATCAAGTTTTATTATAATCAGTCCATTGCTCCTATAAATAACACTATTTATTAATAACTTTAATAATTGAATATATAGAAAAATGGCTTAATCAATTGATTTTACAGTGCACCAATTTCTTTGCTTTGTAAATAATTGCTAAGCATGATTTTAATCTTATATATTGATAATAAATATGTAAGCACAACCAAATGTTAATACGTTTTTGTTCACTATAATCATTGTATATACCTACATTATTTACAATAGTAGTAGTAAAGAACAAGTGTGTTGTCTTCAACACACCATCTTAAAATGAATCCATAGCCAATGCAGTCATTATTATCACTACCAATAATCAATAATAAGAAGAACTTAATAGCCTAGAGTCAATTTAAGCATCGCAACAATTGGTAAACTATCTAGAAATATTAAGTTTGATTATTGAATGACGTCAGAACTTGTTCAAAAACTAGCAACTAAGATTTAAGATAAGTAGACCAAAAGTGACCATTCAGTCTTTGTCTCTTCTAACAAAATCGTCAGCTTTAAGTAACATTGAATGAACTATCTCAAAAAGTCACATCGACCTTGAGAATGAAAATTTGATTTTGGATTTATTTATTTATTTAATCGTATGGTACATTTTAAATATTGTATTGTGATGTGAGTGTTATGTATGGTGGCCCAGAAGATCAGTATAAACCTGTACAGTGTGGTGACGAAACTATGGGCAATTGTGGATTGGTTTGTCTTGGCAAAGCAATTACTTCAAGGTTTAGGAAAACCACTAAAACCTAAACATGCCAACCCTTACCCACCCTAGTATTCACATGTAATAATATTAATTAAGTGTGTACATTTTTTCCTAATTATCCGGGAGGGTCTTGATGATCAGGTCCGGAAACCAAAGAGGTGATGCTCAGAATCAACTTGTTTTTCTTGTTGTCCATGGAGTACTGTAGATTATGTGATTATAAACGAAAAAGTAAGGAGGTCATAGAAACACTAAGAATCGGACCATCAGCCGCTAGAAGTAGTCATGATGGAAGAGGGAGAGAAAGAAGTACAAGAACAAGAAGAGGTATGGAGAGAAAAGAAAGTATGGACTGAAGAGAGTATAAAAGATATAAAAAGGAAATGGAAAAGGAAGTAAATACTAAAGGAGAGGTGGAGGAAGAGATGGAGAGAATTACAGCCAGGATGGAATTGGCAACAGAGAAGATAAAGTATAGATTAAGAAAACTAGAATTAGGGAAAAGAAAAGATTGGTGGAACGAAGAATGCAAGAAGGGGAAAAAAGAATTAAGAAAAAGAAGAAGGAAATGGAAAAAGGAAAGATAGAGATAGATGAATACAAAAGGTTAAAAGAAAATTTTAAGGGAATATGTGTAAAAAATAAAAAGAACATAAAAAACAAACCGAGATAAAGATTAGAGAAATTAAAAATAAAGGACAGGTATGGGAATTCATTAATAAAAAGAGGAAAAAGGAGGAAGGATGGAAGCAAATATAGATGGGGAAAATGGGAAGAACACTGTAAGAAGTTAGTAGGAGAGAGTGAAAAACAGCAAGAAATGAAGAAGTTGGAAAAAATGGATAAGACACAGAGAGGGTGGAATAGGAAAAGAAGAAATGGAGAGAGCAATAAATAAAGTAAAAAAAGGAAAAGCAGAAGGGACGGATGGAATACAAGGAGAACAATGGAGGTACATCGGAGAAGGAATGAGAGAAAAGTAAGAGAAGTATTCGAGAGAATATGGAAAGGAGAAGGGTTTCCAGAAAATGGAGATAGGCAATAATATGCCCAATTTACAAGGGGGGGGAGATAGGAAGAAAGCGAACAACCATAGAGGAGTGAGTATAATGAATGCGGGCTATAAGATATATGCGGAAATAGTTAGAAAACAATTGGAAAAAGAAATAGAAGAAAGGAATGTAATACCGGATTGGCAAGCAGGATTTAGGAAAGAAGAGGAACGATAGACAATATATACATATTAAAGCACATAATTAATAAAGAGTTAGCAAAGAAAGGAGGAAAGATGTACGCAATATTTCTAGACATTAAAGCGGCATTTGATAATGTGGAAAGAGGGGATTATGAAAACGGATGGAGGAGGTAGGAATAAACAGAGATATAAAAATGCAATAGAGGAAATATACGAAGAAACAAGGTGTAGAACAAGGGTAGGGAGGAAGCTAGGTAGAGAATTTAGGACGGAAAAAGACTAAAACAGGGATGTCCGCTAAGCCCAATCTTATTCTCGATATACATTAGTGATCTTGAGGAAGAAATGGAAAAAAATCAAGTAGGAGGAATAGTAGTAGGAAGGAAAAGATATGGGTTTTAGTTTATGCGGATGACATTGTGGCAATAGCGAGAAATGAAGAAGAGATGAGAGGAGTAGTTAAATTAATGAAGAAATACCTAGAAAATAAAAAACTAGCAGCAAATATCGGGAAAACAAAAATTATGGAATTTAAAAAGAAAAGGAAGACGAAAGGAGGTGGGGGGAGGAGGAGGTAGAGAGGGTAGACAAGTATAGATACTTAGGTTACAACATCAGATACGATAACAAAGATGGAGACCATATAAAAGAGATGAAAATGAAAGGAAATAGAATAGTAGGACAAGTATGGGGTTAGGGAAAAGGATATTTGGTAAAGATATAGAGAAAAGAAGATGGATGTTTGAAAAGTTGGTAAGAAGTGTGGTACTGTATGGAGCGGAGATTTGGGGTTGGAGGAAATGGCAAGAGCAGGAGAAAATACAGGAGAAATACTGGAAGTGGACGTTAGGACTAGAGAAAGAGACACCGGGGTATATAGTGGAAGAAGAGCTAGAAATAGAAAAATAAGGATACAAGCAGAAAGAATTGCAGTAAGGTATGAAGAAAAATGGGAAGTAGGAAGGAAAATGAAATACTTTATGAAGTTTAGAAAGAGATCGAGGCACAGAAGGTAAAATATGGGGAAGAAGAAAGAAGAAAATACTATGAAAGAGTGGGATTCGCGAGAGAAAAGATAAAGAAAGGGGAGAAAGATGGAAGAGGAAATAATTGCAAGAGATAAAGATACTCAGAAGCAGGAAAGAAGGGCAAAATAAAGGAAGGAAAATATAACGAGCAATACATAAAAATAATGACAGACAAGACATCAAGGTACATAACAGAAGGAAAAGGAATGAATGAAATAAGAATGATTGCAAGGTTCAGAATGGGTAATGAAGAAAAGAAAATAAATATTGGATGAGTGATGAGGAGAGAGTATGCAGGTTGTGTGGGGATGAATGGGAAAATATAATACATATAAAAGAGGGATGCAGGGAAACAAGACATGAGAAAAAGGAATGGAAGTTACTACTAGAGAGAAAGGGGAAGGAGAACAATGGATGAGGGAACTGTTGGAGAGGAGGAAAGGGATGGAGAAGAGGAAAAAAAAAATACTGAAAGTTTAGAGAAGAGAGGGATGGAAGATTGAAGAAGGAAACAGGAATTAGTTGAATTATAATTTAATGAAATATTATGTTGTTTTTGTTTATTTTTTGATATGGTAAAGGAAAAAACTAAATCTTTTGTTATAGAAATTTTTAAGACAAAATAAATATTGAATTGAATTGAATTGAATTGAGTACTGTAAGGTACTGATCACCTTCCATATTTTATATTTGCACCAAAAACCCCTAAAAAACACACACGAAAAAAAAAACTCTAAAGAAAATTGACGTACGTTTTGACGTTAAAGTATATGTATTTGGATGGAAGTAAGTCTCAAAACGACCATATTAAGATTTGGATTAAGATATATTCAATTCACAAGACAAGATTCACTACAGAATGGTACAATAATAATTCCTCCAAATCTCAGTAGCAGTATCATTATTTAAAATCTATACTAATTGATTTAAGTTACACTGCACGTTAAAACTCAGTCTTAAAGACAAAGTAGTTCTGGTAGTACCTTCAGTCTAGCAAACATGGAAAAAAGTAATCATTGCCAGTCTGGTGCAAAGGATCTTTTTGATTTTCACATTTCTAGTCGTAAGAAGCATGGTAGATTCTTTAAAGAGGACATCAACTAGAGACTACGAAAATGCTGAGAGACAAGTAAGAAAGCAGTAAAAGTTCTCTTTGCTTTACACAACCCGTTCCGGTAGATTCTGAAGGTCTTGGAAGATCCTTATGATAAACATTAAAAATTTTGTTAGAAAAAAAGAAAAGCTATCGTCAGTTCCTAAGTTTGATATACATATTCAGAATTACTGGTCAACGTCAAAAGTTTGAAGGTAATCCAACTCTTTGAAAGAATCAGTCCATATTGAGGTTCTTTGCAGTTAGGTAGAAGAAGAATTTCTTTTGGTATGTATGATGTCATTGGCAAAGACCAAATCGTAAGAAGTTAAAATGTAAGCCAATGGGAAGGTCTTGTCATCAAAGTGAAAAATAAAAACCAGATTTCATAAATATATCAATTAAAAAATTTTTTTTTCTTTCAAACTACGACATTCAGAACTGACGTCAAGGTGAAGAATTGATGTGTGCTACTAAAGAATGAAAATGATAAAAAGCTAAGCTTCTCTCAAAGAAAATCAGAGCCAATGTTTATGCTTAGATTGATTAACGCCCACTGCAAACATGCCAAAAAAATTATTGTAAATCCTCCTTCTAATCATATTTTCGTAACCTAAGAAATCTTATAGGCAACATTGCACCAATGCGCGAAGCACAGAAATTATTTGATTAAACACAATATTGATGATGCATTTGTTTGAGGACATAAAAGATTGGAGAGAATTCAATTACTACGATAATTTATACACATAAAATCGTGGCCCGGTTTGTCTGTCTGTCTGTCTGTCTGTTTGTCTTCTCCCCGAAACGGCTAAACCGATTTCGAGATCGATATGTCAAATTGTTCAGGAGGACTTTTGACCTCTGACCTGGAGCGGTAAAGCCAGGGAAACATAGGCATGTTATATATCAAAGTGTTCAGGATGTCAAGGGGAATGTTTTAAGATAGGTCCCAAGTTGAGCTGACCTTTGACCTCTGACCTGGAGCAGTGACCTCACGTCTTTAATTTCAAGTTTGTCTAGATTAGGCCCATTTTTAAATGGGTTTAGTTACTAGTCAGTAATATCTTCAAACCGATCTTAGAGAAGGTGATTGACGACAATATGTATATTTTTGAAACACGTGTATAGTATGTCTTTCTTGTTGTACAATTATATATTCACATTTGAATTTTAATTCAGCTTTGGGTTACTAATTTATTTTTGGATTTTTATTTACTTTTAGGTTTTCGATTTCTCATTCTTCTGTTTTGCTCCTAATTCAGCTTTCGGTTCTAATTCACCATCGTAGCATAAACAACCGTGATTGATATTTTCTCACTTCTTCGCTTAAGTTAACCTATCGGAATTACTAGTTAATGCACCTTTTTCGGTTAATCTATTTTGACGTCATATTTGACTGAAACATTTCAAAATGTCGATCATTTTCTACATCACGGATATGGCTACCGAAAAGAGAAAAGGGTAATCTAACCCTTCTTATACTTATCTTTTAGTTAAGAAAACAAAGTATCAACCTATCAAAGATTAATTTAAAAATCAAATTGCATTAGATATTAATTTACTATGTAAGAACTTTGTTAAGTATATGCGTTTGGCAGTGCTTTTTGACATGGTTGTTAACAAACCACGGAGTTTAAAGAATAAAGCTGCCCTAATTGACGTGTATAAAGTTTTGTTAATTAACGTCTCAAAAAATTCTTTCTTTCGATTACTTTTAGGATTGTTTGACTAATGCGTACGAATTTCTTAATTTCTTCTTCGAACTGTAACTTTACTTTTGTATGAAATTAAGTGGCGCCTTAATAATTATTTTAGATTTAATCTAAATCTATTTTCTATTGAACCACGACGCTCATTGGAATAATTATGGTACCGGGTGTGGATTAAATGAAAGGAAAGTTGAACGGATAAATTAATGACACATTAGATATGGCATTACTGAAGAAGTAAATCAGCTTTAATAATTATTATCGTAATAACTAGGAGTGTCTAAGATTATTATCTTCCGGGTTGAGCCGTGTTCGTCCTTCTTTCCTACGTTCTCTGCTTGACGTTTCGCTAACCATGCTCTTAGCTTCTTCAGAAGTTACTCTAAAGACTGATGTTGTCTTCTGCTCCTCGTTATATACCTATGTTCTGTTACGGTTGGTTGATGTTGATCAGTGACGGGTGGTTGGTTTTCGATGGTTGGTTTATCTTCTGTTTGGTATCGACTAATTTTGTGGCGACATTTGTTTTCTTTGTTTTTGTGAAGAGTTAGTTTCCACGTGTTGCTTAATCGGTAACCATCTTCTCGATTGAAGTTGTTTTTTTTTCATAATTTCTAAGGTTTCTCTGATTATCCTTGGATAGTAGTTGTTAGTCCTTGATAGAACTTTAGCTTCCTCGAAGTTGATGATGTGTTTTCCTTTTTCCTGTAGATGTTCTGCGATTGCTGATTTATCTATCGCTCTGGACTTGGCGTCTCGGTGATGTTCTTTTAATCTGAATGTTTGATTGCGGCTCTCGTTTGTTTTTCAATTTTGTTGGTTGGATCTCCTTTTAACTTGGTGTAAAGTTGTGGATCCAGTAGCAATTTGATTTACTGTAGCGTTGCCTTTATACGCCACGAGACTTGCCGGTTTTTACAACGTTCCAAAGCTCCACGTAGGAACATCACTCGCGCAGAAGAAATTGCATTAAAAGAACTCAGAAGCAATCAAGAAATCATGGTGACACGCGCAGATAAAGGCAACGCTACAGTAGTCATGAACACCGAAAACTACAAAATGAAAATCAAATTGCTACTGGATCCACAACTTTACACCAAGTTAAAAGGAGATCCAACCAACAAAATTGAAAAACAAACGAGAGCCGCAATCAAACATTCAGATTAAAAGAACATCACCGAGACGCCAAGTCCAGAGCGATAGATAAATCAGCAATCGCAGAACATCTACACGAAAAAGGAAAACACATCATCAACTTCGAGGAACCTAAAGTTCTATCAAGGACTAACAACTACTATTCAAGGATAATCAGAGAATCCTTAGAAATTATGAAAAACAAAAACAACTTCAATCGAGAAGATGGTTACCGATTAAGCAACATGTGGAAACTAACTCTTCACAAAAACAAAGAAAACAAATGTCGCCACAAAATTAGTCGATACCATAGGTATATAACAAGGAGCAGAAGACAACAACATCAGTCTTTAGAGTAACTTCTGAAGAAGCTAACAGCATGGTTAGCGAAACGTCAAGCAGAGAACGTAGGAAAGAAGGACGAACACGGCTCAACCCGGAAGATAATAATCTTAGTGACAACAGCCGCAAAAGCTTACATTCATATAAACTAGGAGTGTATTATAAAAATGTAGACAGTTGGTTGATGATAACCTTATCTTGAGAAGGTGCTAAATTAGTTATTGATTAATAATAAACTACATGATTAAAACGACCTTTATGCAAAACAAAGCTTACTTATCAGTGACATTTCAAGGTCTTATATTCACTAATTTACTTACTTACAATGCACTATGTGGTATGTACCAACATTACAAAAAGTGTTTTCAATGTCATTGTTTGATTAGTTTGACTAATCCTTAAAAAGTACCAGTTTTTAGGTTAGGGTCAGTAAAAGAAATAATAACAAAACAAGTAGTATGTTTTGAATACCTCGAGAGAGTGTAATGAAGAAGAAGAGTCACTTTTTATTGATTTTTGTATTACAAGTAATTGTTTTCTATGACTTACCAACTTTAATGAAAACTGATTTAGTGCCATTTTCGATTTATTGTTGGTTAATGTAACCAACTATGCAGCTCTTCAAATAAAAAAAAGTGACAACGTATGAACCGCGTTGCTGATGGTAAGTATGTACGAAGTTTAACGCTATACAAGTCAATTGAAGAATGTAGGGCAATAGAAATATTAAGTACTGTCATATGCTTTTTCGCCGGTTAGCAGATTCATTCATACAGAGTCCTCCATGTCTCGCGACCTTCTTCTTTTTTTAATTTTTTTTTTGGTTATACTTAATTGTTCCTTCTTTTTGGGAGTTGGGTTAAATTAAAAATAAAACAACTTATTGTGTTGTTCGAACTACTTCCTCCGATCGTAATTAAATTAAGTATAAATGACATAACTTCGTGATATTAAAGTACAAAATGTTTCCCTAAGGAATCAAATATTAGTATAAGTTAGCAAATACATTCTAAAAATTAAAAAATACTTACTTATTATTAATTTACTTACAAAATATATGTATACTTTTGATTTTTTAATTTAGTGAAATGAACGTGGCAATGGATTTATCTTTGAAGAATACCGAACTCATTGAAATTATGAATAATTTTCCGATTGAATTTCCTAAACCGTTGTTAAACTTGTTAGTTGCATCAGCATTGGTAATATAATATCTTCATCAAAATTCTGTGATGATTTTGACGTTATTATTCAAAAACTTGAGACATTTGGCAGGGAGGATCTAAGCGTTCTCGTACAAGAACATGAGAGAAAATTATTTTTTGAAATCTATTCTAGAAATCCTGGAAACTTTAAGATTTTAGATCGTCATAAAGAATTATCGAAACAGTGTAAAAGCAAACTAGTCGAAACTTTAGAAGAAAAATCTAATACAAAAAAACGCAAACAAAAAGAATCGAACTCTAACACTAACAAATCCGAAAAGTCTCCGGTTTCTGAATCTTCAAAAATAATATCAACCTCCCAATCTACAGCAGGTATCAAAGAATCTTTAAAAACTAAAGTTAAAAAGACTCTGAAACAGTTCTGTGAAAATAAGCTTGATGAAATTGAGAAAATGTAGAAAATCGCGACCATAATGAAGATAATGAAGGATTAAAAAAATATTAAACAATATTGAAGATAAAATAGATAAAATAGTGATCGATCATGACAATTACCTGCTTGTTTCGTAATAAAATATCCAAAGTTTATAATATAAATTAAATAAAACAACTTATTGTGTTGTTCGAACAATAGCGACTTTTCGGAAAACTTTTATAATTTCGTGTTTCCTTCATCGGGCTCTAAAGCGTACAAAAGCAAAATTACAATAATGTAAGAAAACGTATACAATTATATTCCGTTCTCACTCCATTCGTCGAGTTGATAGTGTTGCATTTTTGCCATTTGTGCGTATCGTTTAAACTTTCGTCTATATTGACAAATAGTCATTTTTAACGTTTACGTTTAAAATAATGGAAACCTGCTTATATCTTGATAACCGCGAGGATTAGCGGTATGAAACTTACTAGTTGACTGACATTTTTAGATTCTACATAAAATTCTGTATGCAACGGTGAACATAAAAATTATTTAATATGATAAATGTTATTAAAAATATGATATAAAAAGTTCAGTTTGGCCGTCAACATTATTGCTTGTGGGCGGGTACCTGTCTCTGTAAGTACTTGTTTGGGGAAAACAATAACCAATAAGAGCTTTTGTGTGTTGAATAGAATACTTAATGCTTTCTTAGCAGTGCAGTGGCGTATCTTATATTTCTTTTATTTATTTTTTACTGATAGGTATACAATTTTTTACAAAAAATAACGTTATACAAATTTTTGATTGTTATTTTAATGAGAACACTTTACTGGTAATTAAACATTTACATTTGAAAGTGGGTAGGTATTTTTTAAGGTGGTATAGATAATAGAAGAAATGCAAAAGTTGTTTAATTACCTATTGTTGTTAATTTGTTTAAATCTTTCGAATTTGTTTTCTTTTTTAATCAATTCATCATAATAGGCTCATTAACAATTTTCTTTACCTTTGTCTCTAATAGCACTTCTTTATTTGGGAATAATAAGTATGTTTGTAATACAAATAATTACGCCTACTTAATTACCTGGACAAAATCTTATTATCGATAAGGTTCAGTAGGTATAGGTAACGTAAAACGGGATTACTTTGTTACCTTTTGAACATATTTTTACTTGTAACTCCGATATCATTTATTTTTTACGGATATACAATTTTGTGAAAAAAATAACGTTATACAAATTTTTGTTTGTTGTCTTAATGAGAATACTTGACTGGTAAATATTTACATTAGAAAGTGGATAGGTGTTTTTAAGGTGCTATAGATAATAAAATTCCATCCCATAAGACCCTAAAAGGGCCATGTGTTAAGCCTTGAATTTAGTTCAAGTAGTTTCCAAAATGTTCCCCATTTCTTTCTTCACAATACCGTAGTCGATGTTCAAATTCAATTATATATCTTTAAATTACTTCAGGAGGAATTCTGTTATAATGTTTTGTTGAAGTTCTGCCAAATTATTGGGCCGATTGGCATACACCTTATTTTTTAAATAACTCCACAGAAAAAAATCGAGTGGCGTGAGATCTGGTGATCTAGGTGGCCACTCAATGAAACCTCCTTGCCCTATCCAACGATTTGGAAACTTTTGGTTTAAAAACGCCCTTACTTATCGACCACAGTGTGTTGGAGCGCCATCCTGCTGGAACCATACATTGTTATCTTGCCCAAAGAAGTGGTTTAAAGTGGGCACAATTTGGTTTTGCAACAAATTAACTATTCGGTTGTTTATGAAGCCAGGCCAAACGTTCAGCTTCTATGGATGCTGAGTATGGCATTCTACCATCCAGTGTGGGTTTTCCAACGCCCAATATTTAAAGTTGTGCTTGTTAACTTGCCCATTTAAACAAAATGTTGCTTCGTCGCTGAAGCAAATTCTGTTTGGCAAAACATCTTTGCGATACTGCAACTCCTCAAAACTTTCACAGAATTAAAGCCGTCTGTTGTACTCTTCGGCGTCCAGTTCTTGGTGAAACTGAAGCTTGTATGGCTTTGCGTTTGCATTTTTTAGAATTCATTGCACTGACGTACTGCTGATGTCGTGATTCAGTGCCAGTTGGTTGGTGAAAGTGTTTGGTTCTTCAATAACACTCTGGATAACCTCAATGCTCGTATCCAAATCGGTGGCAGTTTTAGCTCTTCCACTTCGTCGAATTTCTTTCACACTTCTGTGTTCAAACCATCTTGCATACGTTTTTTGAACGACAGATTTTGTAATTGGCACTTCCCTTTCTGGATGATTTGCATTGAAAATGTCGCTGGTAGCTAGATACGTTCTTCTTTGATGACCGTAACCCAAGATATTCAAAATTTTGATACGATCCGCTTCAGTGAATTCCATTTTGAAAAATGCAAAAACTGTTACTACTTTAACACAGTAACACTACAATGTATAATATGAAAAAATTCCTTAAACGCACTTTAAGTACCTATACCAACTGAACCTTATCGATAATGAGATTTTGTCCAGGTAATTAAGCAGGTGTAATTATTTGTATTACAAACATATTTATTATTCCCAAATAAAGAAGTGCTATTAGAGACAAAGGCAAAGAAAACCGTTAATGAGCCTATTATGATGAATTGATTAAAAAAAGAAAACAAATTCCAAAGATTTAAACAAATTAACAACAATACTATATCTAGGGGAAATACGTACAAAATGACATACGGTTTTATTTTTTGGCCATAACTGTTTATTGTTAATACGAGGGCCGTTCAGAAACTAACCTCCGGTTGATTGAAAAAAATACACCAAGTTAAGTAAAAATATTTTAATATATACATCTTACAACTACATCTTTGCACTATTTTTCGACATAGTCTCCATAACGATTGAGGCACTTATCATATCTCTTCACAAGCTTTGAAATTCCTTCTGCATAAAAATCACCCGCTTGTGCCTTGAGCCAGCCTGTGACCGCATCTTTGAGCTCTTCGTCGTCATCAAACCGCTGGGACCCGAGCCATTTCTTCATATGCATGAAGAGGTGATAATCGCTTGGCGCCAGGTCTGGGCTGTAAGGTGGATGGTTGAAAACGTCCCACTTGAAGGACTCAAGAAGGGCTGTTGTTCTACGAGCAGAGTGAGGACGGGCGTTATCGTGCAAAAAAACGATACCGGAAGTCAGCATACCACGGCGTTTGTTCTGTATAGCCCGTCGTAATGTTTTTAGTGTTTCACAGTACACGTCTTGATTAATGGTCGTCCCACGTTCCATGAATTCAACCAACAACACCCCTTTGGCATCCCAAAACACCGTTGCCATCAGTTTTCTGGCAGAAAAAATCTTGCCGGGCTTTTTTGGTTTGGTACGCGAATCTGAATGTGCCAACATCTTTGATTGTTCTTTTGTCTCAGGGTTCACGTACTTAATCCAGGTTTCGTCACCGGTCACGATTCTGTTTAACAATGGTTCTCCTTCGTCCTCATAACGAGACAGAAAGTCTAATGCAGAGGTCATTCTTTGAGTTTTGTGGTGGTCAGTAAGAATTTTGGGCACCCATCGTGCACAGAACTTACGGTAACCCAATCTTGCTGTCACTATCTCGTACAAAAGAGTCTTAGAAATCTGTGGAAAATCAGTAGACAACTCCGCCATTGTGAAACGTCGATTTTCACGAACTTTTGCATCAACTGTCTGAACGAGTTCGTCAGTCACCAATGATGGTCTACCACTCCTTTCTTCATCATGAACGTTTTCTCGTCCACTTTTAAATAAACGTACCCATTCACGGACAACTCCTTCACTCATAACTTTTGGTCCGTACACGGCACAAAGCTCACGATGAATAGCTGCTGCAGAGTATCCTTTGGCTGTAAAAACCTTATAACAGCACGCACTTCACATTTGGCGGGATTTTCTATTGCAGCACACATTTCAAACTGCCACAAAACTAAACTAGCGCAGGTACGATGTTCACTCGACTACGGCTTGATGCCGACTGACCTGCTGAGCGCGTGAATGCACAGATGGCGCGCTACTCCCCCACTACCCGCACTATGACCAATCGGAGGTTAGTTTCTGAATGGCCCTCGTACATAGCTTAATCATTTTTTACTCTAATAATCTTTGGTTCTTTATGTATTAAAATAAAACAATAATCCTTAGAAAGAAATATCAAAAATAAAATATTCTTAGGTTAAGTGAACTTAACCAAAAACCATTTTCTCCATAGCATTATGGACAAAATGACATGTAACATATGGACAAAATGAAATATATAATTATTGGCAAAGTTCACAAATGAAACGCTTGGTTCTTTTAGGGACGTCAGCACAAGAAGCGTGAGCCCAATGTAAACAGTTTAAGCACCGTAGCCAGTCGTCTCCTGGCTTAGAACGTGAAAAAAGATCGTTGCAATATATGCAAGGACAGTCATCTTCATCATCATCATCTTGAAAGTTATTAGGAACATTTTCTTCTTCACTGTCCTCTTGAAATAACTTTACAGTGACTTTTTGCTTCTTGTTTGTGGGGGAGCTTTGGGTTCATTTTTAACTTAATTTGCTCCATATTAGGAGTTGAAGTTAAAACTAAAGATGTCTGCCGAGTTTTAGGTTTACGTTTGCCTTGTCCACTGATAAATCGTCGTTTTGGGACTGGAGAAATCTCCTCAATAGGGACAGTAAGGATAGAAGACAATGTATCTTCTTTATTAGCAGCAGATGGTTTAGTGTTAGCTGCGACTCTTTCTACGATTCTTACAGGAATTTGTTGCTGTGTCGATGGACCAGCAATATTAATATTTTCTAAAGTTGTTGGCTGATCAGGCAGCTCACTAAAATTGTCTTCTAGTGGTATGTTTGTTGTCTCAGCAGGTTCATACATATAATCAGGAAAAATTTCAGGATTAAGAGGCCAAATTCCGGTGCTTTTAAACCCCTGGCAACCATTTTGCACTGTAGCTGCCTTGCCGTATGCGCTATTGAACAATCCCGCAATTTGGAATTGTGTCACCACACGTCCAGGATGTGCTTTCAACCACTTTGATATTTCTTGATTAAAATAGGTCTTCAACGGTGCGAAGAAAGACACATCAAGTGGCTGCATGCGGTGGGTGCAGTGGGGCGGCAGACAAATGATATTAATACCGTTTTGTTTGGCGTATTCCAATGTCTCAATACCTTTATGGCTGGCATGTCCGTCGACAATCAATATTACCTGATCTTCAAGACTTGATTTTATGAAACTTTGGAAATGTTTGATCCACTTCAGAAATATTTCTGTTGTCATCCATCCTGATTGTTGAGCAACACCTAGGGTACCTGGGGAGCTTCGTCAACTAGCTCGTATTTCATATTTTTCCTCGTAAATATCATCATCGGCGGAATAAACGTACCAACGGCATTCACACAACAAACAACAGTGGTGTTTGTTCCGCGCTCCACACTTGTTACAGCGCCAACTTGCTTCCGTCCAGTAGTAGCTAAAATTTTTGGGGCTTTTGTACTGTGGACAAGCCGGATTCGTCCATATTATAAATTCGGTGCGGCCTAGAGTTTACCTTTTCAGTAGATTTCCATACAGCTGATAAAACTTTTCGACTTGAGGCCGGTTAAAAGCTTGCGCACGGGCTACCGAAGTAGCTTCAGGTTTGTGTAAAGAAATATCTTTATTTCGTTTCAAAAATCCTTCCAACCATTCTTGTCCAGCTTTTTGTTTTGTGGGTTAAATCTATGTGCAAAACCATTTTTGTAGGCCAACTGAAAAGCTAGTTCTTGCACCGATGCTCGTGTCAGTCCAAATAAACGAGATTCAAGCGATTTCCAAATGCTGCACTAACTGCCTTTCTACTTCAGACGGAAATGTAGGTTTCCAACATCCAAGACCTTTCGTATTAGACCCCAAAGTTTTGTTTTACCCAAAGCATGTCTTCGGAGCGTTGCTTGAGGGATACCAAATGTTTTAGATGCCAGTAACCAGCCCATTTCATTATTTCGAACTGCTTCTATAGCTCTCTGCATTGAATCTGAACTCCATGATTGTCGATCAGTCGTGCGTTTATAGTTACGTGGCATTCTGGTATTCTGTAAAGAAATGACCAACTAAATTAAGTAGAACTCAGAAACTGAGTTCTTATGGACAAAATGACATACCGTGTCATTATGTCCACTAGCCCATTATGTCGTTTTGTCCATATAACGATGGAAAGAACAAAATGAAAAAACAAGTATAAAGTAGATATTTTTGCGTAAAATATTATTTGAGGTACACAACAAACACTTCAGGGATAAAATAAACCCATTACAAATAGATACAATAGCGAAAAACTTACTAGTTATTGAAAATCCTGGCACAAAATAAAAACTTATAACATACACTAGCGCGCAGTCGACCATAGCACCGACACGAATGAGACGGTCGCGTTCAAGTTTTCACAGGGTTGTAAAACCGCCCAGGCCATGTGAATCGGTGGTCAATTGCTCTCTCGAATGCGCCAAATTTGAATTATGCCGCCTGTGTCATTTTGTACGTATTTCCCCTACTAGGTAATTAAACAACTTTTGCATTTCTTCTATTATCTATAGCACCTTAAAAAATACCTATCCACTTTCAAATGTAAATGTTTAATTACCAGTAAAATGTTCTCATTAAAATAACAAACAAAAATTTGTATAACGTTATTTCTTGTAAAAAATTGTATACCTATCCGTAAAAAAATAAATAAAAGAAATAAAAAGATACGCCACTGCACTGCTAAGAAAGGCTAAGTATTCTATTCAACACACAAAAGCTCTTATTGGTTATTGTTTTCCCCAAACAAGTACTGTACAGAGACAGGTACCCGCCCACAATCAATAATGTTAATGGTCAAACTGAACCTTTTATATCATATTTTTAATAACATTTATCATATTAAATAATTTTTGTTTACCGTTTCATACAGAATTTCATGTAGAATCTAAAATGTCAGTCAACTAGTATGGTGCTATTTGAAAATCGGAAGTTGATATCAATTACTCGTAATTGGAGCATCGTATCAAATTTTATAAAGAATAAAAAATGTCCGGAAGTATGTCATACATACTTTCCCAACGTTTCATACCGCTAATCCTCGCGGTTCTCAAGATATAAGCAGGTTTCCATACTTTTGGATAACCCTGTATATTAGTGGACGTATGTCGAACGAGAGGTTATACAGGGTGAGTCACGACTATTCCCTCGTTCTCTTTTGCCTAAACGGTAAGAGGAATCAATTTAATTTTTTAGTGATATATGTAAATTGATAAGGAGTATGTTTCTAAATTATTTTCAATTATACAGGGTGGTTCATAACAGTGTAATACATCAAAGTTATGTTTTTTTTAAATGCAATGCCTTATATTTTATGCCATTTTTAGATCATACGTTAAACTTTATTCAACATTCCCTATATCTACTACTTACCAATTTTGAGAAAATTGCATTTTACGAAAAATTTTTAATTCAAACAAGAACTAATAACAAGGAGACATCTTACTTTTAGTTACACAAATTTATATCGATTTATTTTGATAGTTAAGGCTTTCATTTGCACCGTGTAGGATTTCAATATTTAGTACCGGGTTTTTATGAAAAGGATTCTTATTTTGTATTTCTCAAATATCAAAAACTCGCTTAACTTAAATAAACTAGGTACTCGGTCTATTTTTATTTTGTGTTAAGTAACTTTTTATTTCCTATCAAAAACTAAGAGTAATGCATATCTCTAAAATTAACGATTAAAAAGTTATTAAGATTTTTTTCTATTTCTACAGACATTTACATAAATAAATAAATAAATATGGCAATAAAACTAAAAATTAAACTAAAAATTAAATTAAAATGTTTATAAAGAAAAGAAACCAAAAAATACTACAATAAATGCTCAATATGATGACCATTTTGTCCTGTGCATAACCGCACCCTTTTTTCAAAAGATCTCCTGACGTTTCTGAAGATATCTGATGTTACAGTGGTAAACGCATTCTTTATTCTAATCTTCATGTCATCAGTGTTGTTCCTAATGTCCAAAAAAAATTAATGTTATAGTTACTGATTGATTGACTTTGACAAAAGTCACAAAAACTCTAAATGTACCTATTCTGTTAACTAAGTTTGTTACTGTTAGTATTAAATATGAATCCTGCTGCACGTGTTTTATTCATACCAAATCAATAGGTTCTGAGCCCAGATTCAGCGGAGCCCTACGTAGTCTTGTGGGTAAGAAGTGCAAAAAGCTGTGAATATTCGTTATATAATGGCTAACAGTTTTATTGTGAATGTACCGGGAAAATTACACGGATTGGTTGTTTGCGGTAAAGAAGTTTTTCTATTTAGGAATTTCTATAGCTTTGTTTCCGAATTGTACACAATACGGAAATAGAAGCTCTTTCCGTACTGTTTTAGGGATTTTAAAAATTTTAGTCAATAACCAAATAATTTACAGTTTTAATTTTGACGTAAGAAAATTAAGTAAGGTTTTGTTTGGTTACTTTTATTAAGTAGATGTTAATATTCAAAGAAAACTTAATGTTAATTTATGAAACAAAACTAAACACACAATATTCTTCCATCGATCGCGCATTTATGACATTAATATAAACAAAATTGAATTTAGTATAGGCAACTATACATACATATTGTCGTTTTATCTTCAATCAACTACAACATGAAAGTATAAATAAAAATTTGTAGCAAAGCAAATTTAATAATAACAAATCGACGTTAATCTACAATTGTAATAAATCTTGAATTTGTTCACAGTTATTTTTAAGACATTTTTGTACTGTATGCAACATTCCAATGATAACGTTTAATAACATGTTAAAGGTGTTCAGCTCATCTATTTTAGAAACTATTATCTCAATACTATTTACTTATTGTTCAAAAGTTAGATTCTATAAATAAGGCTGTAAGAAAAAATCATAACTATAAAAAGTAAACATTCCGACTCCTGAAAAGATCTTTTGGAGGTGTAGCGGAACCACTTGAATAAAATGTTTTTTGTAAACTCTACATGCACATGTTTGTGAAATTATGGAACGGTAAATGTAAAACAAAAATTCATCAATAAGGAGTCTTAAGCAAATATGTCTTTGTAGGTGGATCATTATTTTGATTAAGCACCAATCCGTTCCCACAAAAAAATTTAGTCTTCTTGTTTTACTGTGATGAAAACTATTTTATTTCGACAAAACAATCGAAATTGAGTAATTTAATTCTCCGTCAACTTAGTGAGCTTATATTAAAATACTGTTGGCAATAAAAGACGAAAAAGTAAATAATGATTAAAGGCCAAGCTCTCACAAAAAAGTAGAAACGATGAAGTTAGGTTATAAATTTGTGGTAATTTCACAAAAAGGTGCGTTCACAATAGCATTTCTTCTCTAGAATTATTAGAATATATAATTTTATTAAAATTACAAAGTACGGTCGGCGGAAAAGTTTTGTAACTAACTCGTGAATTAAATGGCAATTAAAAATCTCAACATATTACTTTGAAGATAGCAAACTTTCAACAGCATTTGTGGCTAACTTTATTAGGATATCAACTACTCTACCAACATAGCTTTAAACCAAAAAAAAACACTAGATCAAATGTTAACATTTATTTCTTGAAGTATTTGAAGTACATTTTTGCAAAATAGAAAAAATAGTATGAAAAACAAGTGCCACAACTACTTTTTATCGCACTCCGACAATTGCAGACCTCTCTTCGGTCGGTCTGCAAACTTTGTCTTCGTGCGACAAAAAGTGTTGTTGTGACACTTGTTTTTCAATATACTATTCTCGTCTTAGAAGGTTCGGAAAAGTGCATCGAGGAGGTGAATACAGATGAGGATGCAAAGGCAAAGCAAAAATTATCTTAACAAATGATTGCTCGCTGTATACACATGTGCGTGAATTCAAAACAACTGTTGACTTGTGGACTGCTTTACAAACGTTGTATGATGATCATGGTTATACGAGAAAAATCGGGTTGTTTCGCAACCGTATTAACACAAAGTTAGAAAACTGTCAATCGATGGAAGGATACGTAAATCAAGTTATCAAGTTTAAAACAACGAGATTTAAAACTGATAATAAGTGGATTAATTCTCTGTTGTTGGCTGGTTTATCAGATCAATTTAGTCCAATGATCATGGCTATAGAACACTCAGGCATCAAGGTTACTACATATAGCATAAAACAAAAACTCTTAGACATGGAGACGGATAATGTCTGTAATGGTGGGGCATTTGCGGCTCCAAAAAATGCATTTTGAAAAGACAGAAAGGTTCGTCAGTCAAAGTCACATGTCAGAAATGACATAAAGTGTTATAAATGCAATAAAATCGAGCATTTCCAAAGAAAATGTCCTTGTAAAGATAAGGATAAGGCTGATAAGAAAAGGAATAATGTTTTTAGTGCTGTATTGCTCAGTGGAAACTTCAACAAGACATATTGGTACATTGACAGTGGTGCCAGTATTCATTTAACTGCAAACAAGAAATTGATTCGAGGTGAATGCGAGATCAAGGTAGCAAACAAAAAAGTGGTTTAAGTAAGAAGTTCTGGTGATATAAAAATAGAGACATCTGTGAATAGCGAGGTGTTTCCCGTTTCTGTAAACAATGTACACTATGTTCCAGAATTAATCACTAATTTCTTGTCTATAAATCAAATGAATAAACTTGGTAACAAAGTGGAATTTTTGAACAACAAATGCATGATTTATAACCATGAAGGTGACTTAATTGCAACAACGAACCAGGTGCATAGAGTCTACAGTTTGAATACAAGCTCAGATATGAAGCTGGTGGGCTTGACAGTAGTCAATGCTGAGACGTGGCATCGACGTTTTGGTTATACCAACAGCAAATACTTGAATGAAATGAATGATAAACATCTGGTTGATAGTTTGTCATTCAATGGACCAATAAAATTTAAAAAATGTGAGTGTGAAGTTTGTTGCGAAGCAAAACAACATCGATTGCCATTCAAACATAAAAGTACGCGAGCTAAAGGTTTATTATAAGTGATTCATGCTGATGTGTATGGTCCGATGGAAACTGTTTTATTAGGTGGATCTAAAATTTTTTGCTATTCGTTGACGATCACTTTAGAATGGGATTCGTTTATTTCATGAAGACAAAAGAAGAAGTGTTTGGATATTTCTAGCAGTTTAAAGCACGCGTTGAGAACTACACTGATCGAAAAATTAAAATTCTTAGGTCAGATCAAAGTGGAGAATTCTGTGGAAATGACCTAGAAAAGTATTTGAAAGATTGTGGAATTCAGCATCAGAAAACAAACAGCTACACATCCGAGCAAAATGGTATATGTAAACGGCTTAATAGAACAGTAATTGAAAAAGCCAAATGTTTGCTATTTGAGGCCGAGATGACAAAGGTTTTCTGGGCTGAGACTGTACACACAGCTGTATATTTGCGAAACAGAAGCTTAGTGGCTGGTTTAAAAAAACACCTTACGAAATATGGCACAAGAAAAAGCCAGAATTTGAGAGTTTATGGAAGTACTGTTATGGTGCATGTACCAAAACAAAACGTCTCAAATGGGATGAAAAAGCTACAAAGCATATTTTAGTTGGTTATAATGACAACATCAACGCTTGTAGAGTGTACAATCCAACGACTAAGACAATCACAACAAGCAGAAATGTTGTACTATTTGAAAAGGTGAAAACAATCAAAACAGTTGCTCCTGTAAAAGTGCCAGTGACAGTCGGATGTTCACAGATAAAAGAAAAACCTCAGACAGAAAAAAAAATAGAATCTTCAATGCCAAGTGATAGTGAAGAATAAAGATGTTGGATGACTATGTCACGTATATGTGTAGTACAAGTGAAAGTGGAATTGATGTGACATGCGATTCAATGCCATATAAGGCAGTTTCGAGGCCTGATGGTTGGCGGTCAAAAAAACTGAAACGTTTTAAAGAGAATGAAGCATGGGACTTGGTAGATACTCTGGACACTAGTAGTATTGTAGGCTGCAAGTGGGTATTCAAGAAAAAGGTAAATTGTGATAATCATATGACATACCGAGCAAGATTAGTAGCTAGAGGCTTTAATCAGAGGTATGGTGTAGATTTTGATAAAACTTTTTCCCCTGTTGTATGTCATTCAACATTAAGATTATTGCTTGCGTTGTCAGTTAAGTTAGATCTTAAAATCACTCATTTAGATGTAACAACTGCGTTCTTGAATGGTCAACTCAATGAAACAGTTTACATGCAGTTACCAGAAGGCTTAGAAACAATTAATTTTAGAAATAAGGTTTTGAAATTGAATCGAGTTGTATATGGTCTGAAGCAAAATTCACGTGTATGGTATCAAAAAGTTGAGGTTCTTCTGAAAGAATTGAATTACAAAAAAACTTAATTTGAAACTCGTATGTTTACAAAAATTGAAAATGGCTTGATGACTATAACTATGTGGATGATTTTTTTTATTCTCTAACAATAATTGTTAAAATCTCAGCATTTAGAATTAAAGATTTGGGTCAAATCAGACAATGCCTTGGAATAAGATTTTACAAAAGAGAAAAACTTAATTTTTTTAGATGAAGAGCAATACATCAATCAGATTTTAGAGAAGTTTCAGATGATTAATTGTAAGGATATTGTAACACCGATCGAGACGAATATTAAGTTAGATAAAAAACAATTTTTCTGATTCACAGTTTCCATATCAACAACTAGTGGGTAGCTTATGTATTTAGCTGTATTGACGAGGCCTGACATTGTCAATGCGGTCAGCTATCTGTCGCAATTTAATAATTGTTTTGATAAGACACATTGGGAGCATGTCAAACGTATCTTAAGATAATTACAGGGTACAAAGTCTCATGGATTGAAATTTATTAAAACTGATACAGATTTGACAGGCTATGTTGACGCCGATTGGGCGGGAGATAGAACAGATTGTAGATCTTTTATGGGTTTTGTTTTTACACTTTCTAAATTATTAATTTTATGGGAAAGTAGAAAACAAAAAACCGTGGCATTGAGTAGTACAAAAGCAGAGTACATGGCTATATCTAAAGCTTCCAGAGAAGCCATGTATCTTAGAAATTTAGTTCATGAATTGACAGGGAAATGCAAGCCTATTGTCCTA
Source organism: Abscondita cerata (assembly GCA_030710515.1). Lineage (NCBI taxonomy): Eukaryota > Metazoa > Arthropoda > Insecta > Coleoptera > Lampyridae > Abscondita > Abscondita cerata. Next base: position 262,503 of record JALBCR010002595.1, read on the forward strand.
TTCAATGATAACCAGAGTGCACAAAAGTTGGCTTTGAATCCAGTTTTGCACAAGAGATGTACGGCATCACTTCATCCGAGAAGCAATTACAAATAACCTTGTTATTTTAATTTACAAACAGCTGATATACCTGCGAATGTGCTAACAAAAGCTTGCATTTTCAAAAGCATTACAAGTTTTTAAATAAATTAGGTGCTGTAAAAGCTAAACTAGATTATGATTTATCAATTCAATTCAATATTTATTTTGTCTTAAAAAATGTCTATAACAAAAGATTCAGTTTTTTCCTTTACCATATCAAAAAATAAACAAAAACAACATAATATTTCATTAAATTATAATTCAACTAATTCCTGTTTCCTTCTTCAACCTTCCATCCCTCTCTTCTCTAAACTTTCAGTATTTTTCTTTTCCTCTCCTCCATCCCTTTCCTACTCTCCAACACTTCCTCATCCATTGTTTTCCTTTCCCTTTCTCTCCTAGTAGTAACTTCCATTCCTTTTCCTCATGTCTTGTTTCCTGCATCCCTCTTTTATATGTATTATATTTTCCCATTCATCCCCACACAACCTGCATATTTCTCCTCATCCACACATCCAATATTTATTTTCCTTTTCTTCATTACCCATTCTGAACCTTTGCAATCATTCTTATTTCATTCATTCCTTTTCCTTCTGTTATGTACATACAACTTTGAACGTGATGCTAATGAATATTTGGTAGTCTTTGAGATAAATGCAATCTGTTAAATTTTAAGATTTTACAAGTTATAAACGAAATTACAAATTGAGATATTTGATACGTTATTTTGACGACGCCACAATCATGATAAATAGGGGAGAATGGTCGAATTTCGCGCACTTAAGAGAAAAAATCATATTTCTGTTACTTGCTAATCTAACAAGCTAAAATACATGGTACCCACTTTCCACCTTGTTTCCTTAACATAAGATACAAAAAATGCATAAATTCAAGTTTTAAGTAGATTTAATTCAATATTTAAAAAAGTGCATTTGCGCGAAATTACCCTCCGAAGGGGGCAATTCCGTTAATGGAAAAAATAATGTAAAAAAGTTATTATAAAACGTATGTACCTAATTTGTAAACAATATAGGTACCTACTATAATTCTCATTCATACTAATTAAACACAAAATCACAAATATAATTTGTGGGTGAATTGCGACCACTACACTCGGCATGTGTCCATTCTGAGCACTTAACGCAACGATACCACAGTTCATTATCTCTGCCAAACTCCCCACAGATACTGCATATATCTTTTGGATTTAACGGATCGATATCGTCGAGTTCATCGTCATCACACAACAGATTTTGATCAACCTCGTTTTCACTACTAGAGTCTCCAGAATCAATAAGCTTCCTAACAACGTGCATTCTTGCAGATGTGTTTTTAGACTTCTTCACCTTTCCTTTCTGCAATCTTTCAGCTTTTTGTCTGCAAAAATCTTTTTCTTACGTTCGTTTTCTTCTAGTACAGTCTTCATGGGGCTACTTGTAATAATTTCAGAATGCTTCTTTCTGGTACTTTTGGAAGCTTTTGAAGTCGCTGGCTGAGGGATTGTTGACAGAGCTTCAAAAGTGATCATTTTATCAGGTATTTTTGTGATTGGTTTTCGAATGAATTAGGAGGTACTAAGGTTTTTGAACAACTAGGTTGAGGTTGAGAGTGTGATGAAGAGCTGAAAGGATTCGTTATCGCCGCTGAACCATGAGCTATATCTTTTCCTGAAATGTGTTGTTGAATTATCGGATCTTGATTTGGTTGAACATTCTCAGCATCTTCTATTGGCCTAAAATGTTGAGCTGGAGCAAAATCTTCTTTACTAAACTTATCAGGATTATAGGGGCATATTCCAGCCGTCTTAAATCCCGATACAGCCTTTTCTATAGTAGCAGTTTGGATATAAGCCATATTAAACAATTCAGCCAATTCGTAATGGGTGATTTTTTATGAACATTGGATCTTAGATACATATCGCATTGTTTATTGTATGCCAATTTTAACGGTCCATAAAACGTTAAATCTAATGGTTGTAGTTTATGTGATGTGTGCGGGGAATGGACACCATCACTATACCATGATCTTTGCAATAATTGTACACATTGAGAGAAATATGGGAAACATGATTGTCAAGCACTAATAAAACGGATCTTCTTTTGATGATTTGATGCGCTGCTGAAAATGCTTAATCCAATCTAAGAATAAATCGCCGTTAATCCACCCATTTTTTGAACATGAATATATGGCACCTGCAGGTCCACCTTTTCTAACTGAGGTGAATGTCTTTGTCTCGGAAATATAAACATGGGTGGAATATATGTTCCTGAGGCGCTAAATGCACAAACTATAGTGACGTTTTTGCCACGTTCCCATGAAATGACCGACCCCACTTGTTTTTGTCCTTTAGGACTCAAAATTTTGGTAGGTTTTTGTACTGTGCTGATGCCGGTCTCGTCCACATTATAAATGTTATTTTCGGAAAAACGGTATTTTTCTAGAACATCTCCCAAATTTTTAAAATATCTTTGAACTTCTTCTTCATTAAAGGCAACAATCCTGCTCACACTTGTTCCTTCTGGTTTTCTCAGAGATATTACGGGGTTTCGTTTTATAAACAATTGAAACCAATCTTTTCCGGCAGCTTTCTTATCTTCGTTGAAACGATGTGTGATATTATTTTGAGATGCATATTTGAAGACCACTTCACGTAAGGTTGTTGGGGTTATTCCATAAAACATATTTGATAATTTGATAATATGGTTTGCCAATTGCTTTTCTACTGCAGGCGGAAAAGTAGGTTTGCGTCCGAAATTTGGGAAAAGGCTTGCACCTTCTTTTAATTTATCCCTCAAAGTGGATTCAGGAATATCATAAACTCTTGCTGTGCTTCTGATGGGATGTCCTCGTCCAATTTCAGCAATTGCCGCTTCTAGTTGATCCACAGTCCACCTCCGCTTATTAGTTTTTCGCTTGTACACTTTAGGCATCTCTACAAGAAAAATTAGTGGAAAATATTATGGGGGTAATTTCGCGCAGCGCGGAATTACCCGTCCTAATCTGCGCGGAATTACACCTCGCGCATGATTACGTATTGTTTTTAAGAATTATATTTTATTTTGAAATTTTGAATCATTCAAAAACAAGAAATGATAGATCAAACCACACGCTATCACATACATACAATGGAAATTACTGTATTTTATTAGGTAATTATCTTACCGATAACAGGTTATTTCACTATGTAGTAACAAAACATGTGCTTCATGAATAACACTATTACCAACTTACCAGATTACAGTACACGTTAATCATATGTTAGAGTAATTTATATTTACAACGCTAGATGGCATGTTAGGTATAAGAACTCAGTTTACACACATTTTCATTGTCTATGACATATGCGCAGAATTCAACCATTCTCCTCTCCTCTATTTATTAGACTTATTGATTTGAAACTAAATATGTAAAAAGAAATAAATTAATTAAGATAATTATTGATACAGTCTGTTGTGTATGTATATAGTTATGAATTATTTATTTCAATTGATGAGTAAAATGTGTAAAATTTATTCTAATGTTTTAAAATGTTTTGAAAGTGCCATCTGTTATTCAGAAGTTGCAAACATTTTCAAAATAAATCAGTAGTATTTTTGGTAAATGTTTTGACTATTGAGATTATTATGCTTGTTACTGTCATCCAGCCGATCTCAAGTACACTTTCTTCTCCCACTCTCGTAACGGCGCGCTCTTAAATAAATTATGTATGTTAAAATACACATTTGTACTAATTTTTCTTGCAATCGTTTAGGCCTTAGACGACGAAAAAGCAGAATTGGATAATACCCTACTAATAATTAATGCTGATGAAATTATGTTTGTAGACCATTTAATGACTTCTACAATAGTTTCAAGATAGAAGAAGATATTTGCAAAAAATAATCGTTGTAGGTTCGTAGTAGTATTGTGTTCGTCATGTCTTGACAAAATGTCGGTGTGAAGGGTAAAATAATTCAGTCAAGGGAGTGAAATAATTGCGAATGTTGCATCTTAATGCAAAATCCATACATATTAACGACTTCATTAAAGCAAACCAATTTAAGTATAGGCGTAGAAAATAAAATAACTAACATATCATTTATTACAAAACAATATTGAAAGAATTGTAACTATTTTGCGCAAATAATAAAAAACTGTTAGAAAAATAATAGATGAAGTAATGGGTTAAAAAATTGATACACAGAATTTTATTGGGCAATGAGTTACTTAATATATGACCTCTATTGAAGATAGTCATTGATTATACGAAAAATACAAAACTTGGTATAAATAGCATGGTTTCATAATATACTAACAGATAATTAAAACACTACAGTCTTATCGAGCATAATGAGCCACTTGCATTTAAGAACAGGTAATTCCTTTTATTAATCTTTATGTTTCAAACGTTATAGTTTGATCGTTTAATGAAGGAAATCTGCAACCCCCAAAGGTTGAGGGCAAGTTACGATTGTATTCAATGAAGTACTGCTCGTTCGCACATAGAGTTCGATTGGTTCTGTTGGTTAAAAATGTTCCTCACGACATCGTCAACGTGAATATTTTTGATAAACCAGACTGGTTGTTCACTTTAAATCCTTTAGGTAAGAACGCTCATATCTAAAAACGTTTTATTTAATTTTCATTGCGTAGGTGAAGTACCCATTTTGGACGTAGGTTCGAAGATAATCACGCAAAGTTTGGACATATGCGATTATTTAGATAAGGAATATCCAGAACCACCTTTGAATTCCAAAAATGTAGATGAAGCGGTTTCTGACAAAAAACTTATCGAGAATTTTGACAAAATGCTTCCGACACTTTTTGAAATGTTGAGATATCGTACCGGTAAGTCTTATAACGAGTACATGAATATACTGTTACCGTACGTAAGGAAGTATGAGGAAGAATTAAAACGCAGAGGTAGTACACATGTTTTCGTATTGAATCGTATTACGAATCAAATTTTAGGTACTAAATATTATGGAGGAACAGTACCACACTTGGTTGATTACATAATGTGGCCGTACGCCGAACGAGCGGTTATATGTGGAAAACTTTACGGAGAAACAATACCGGGTGTCGATGTCTTTCCGCAATTGTATTCGTGGTTCTCAGCCATGAAACTTTTACCTGAAGTTCAGCAAACCAAAGTAAACGTTGATTATCAAGCAGTGATATTTAACAAGCTTCGGAGTAATGATCCCGATATTGACCCTGATTATGCTTAATAGCTTACTTAAGTTATTAAAATTATTTTTCTTTTTACTTGTAGCTATTGCTGTACTAAATGAAATGATTCAATAAGTAAGTTCGGTTAATTCAAATTTTGTGGGACATTTCTCATATGCGCAGACGCAAAAAAATGGAACAATTTGACTCAAATGATATAGTATTACAAGAACATATATTGTAATAGCATTGATTATAAACGCAAGGTTTAATATTTACTACTACATCTCCCACAAGCAACGGATGCCCCTTCACCCTCGATCAGCAAACTGTTAATTTGTAAACTGCTGCCACGAACGGTGAATACTGTAACCATTGACTCTGTTAGTGCATCTCATAAATGCAACATGGGTGTCTACATTTGTAAATGATTCAAGAATCAAACTCAGCAGTTTTCAAACCAGTTCGTTCTTATCGCAAAATAAGTAACTTGCACGTGCACAATAAAAAATGTGCACTCAACTAATTTATCTTGCCACGAGTTTACTTTCAAATTTTGCTTCAAACTTCAATAAAACAACAATTAATTTGTAATAAATAAATTTCATTTGCTTCAATACAAAAACATAATTTTTATGTATGTATTTCTATGTAATTGTGGTTATTATTTACATATACAATTTATTTGCTTCGGACCCATATGGAAAAGATGTTTCTGCTGTTTTTTTTAATCGTGAAGGACGTCCTCGGTTGTAATTTGCTTAGATGCGCAAGAAAAAAAAAATAACATAAATTTACTGATAAAAGATATGCTGGCAATTGTAAAAGGTTTTCCAATAAAAGGTGTTATTTTGATGGCATTTTTTTTAGATAAATGGTCCGATGTTTATTTCATTATAAAGAGGAAGGTATGCCGTTAATAACAGAAAATAACATCAGCCAAATGGCCACCAGGATCATGCTTACAAGACCATATCCTTTTCATGAAATTTTCTATAACTCTATGTCCTTGATAGCCTCACGAATTCCATCTTTGATGACAGGATCTTGGTGGCCAATTATGATCACCTCTTCGAGAGGTAAAAATATTTTAGTTTTACAAACCGTCTCTGCCAAATTTTCACCATTCTTATAGTGAATTTTAATAAATTTTAATGCGTTGTTGAAGCATGTATCGTTCCATTTTTATTAATAGCGTAGTTTCTACTTGTTAAATATCAAAAAATGACAGCTTCAAAAGTGACATCTACCGAAATAGCGGGCTATTCAAAATAACACTTCTTATTGAAAAACCCTATATATAATTTTGAATATTCTTTTCAAAATTAATTACACACAAAACTTTTAGTACCTTCTAATGACTTTTAATGTTTCAATAACAAATACATAACAAAAAAGTTGTTAGAACTTTTTAATTTTCTTAGAAACCCTTTTGATCGATATACAGGGTGTCCCAGAACTAATGGGACATATTTTAATATAAGATTTCTTAGACGAAAACAATGAGATTTTTTTATATTAACCATACTCGAAAACTGGATATTTACTAAGATACAGGGTGTCAAAGTGAAAAATTAATTTTAGTTTTTTCTTATTTAATTGAAAAGTACTTGAGATATTTTGACAAAATTTTGCATAGTGGGGTTTTTTAGTGTTGCAAATTGAAATTTGACCACTGTACTCGTAAGATGGCGCCACAAATGCTTACAAAATTTTATTTAAACACACATATTTTTTTGTGTTTAATTTTAGGGCTAGTTTTTCTTAAAATTATGATTCTACAATTATCTGTACGATACATAAATGCATAAGCATAATGTTTATCTCATCAATTTAGTGTTTAAAAAACCATAACAATGATTTCAGTGGGTAAATAAAAACAATAGTAATTTGCTTACCTTCTTTCTCACTTAGATTGGCACTTAGCCATTGTCACAACAAATCACACGCACAACCTCGGAGCGGTTCAACGGTGACGCTAATTCAACGCAAGCAAAAAAGCAACTAAAATGTTTCGCTGAAAATCGACAGTGGAGCCATCTACAAATCAATGAATTTGTAAGTCACATTTTCCCGATATGCGTTGCGCTTTGGTAATAGTATATTATGCAATGAGGATGTAATGCTTATTATTAACACACGAGCAACACTATTAGGAAATGAGCCAAAAGCGAATTTTCTATTACACGTTACGATAGTGCAATACTGGTAGACGACAGGTTTTGAATAAGTATCCTACTCATGGAACATTTGATAATTACGTAATGTTGCAGTTCTATTGGCTCTAAATCTGTATCATAATAAAAATTTGTATCATAAAGAATTTCATTAGAGTACAGATTGTAAAACTCTAATATATAAATTACAATATAGGAGTAGAAAAACTATTATTCAGCATTATTAATATTCATCTTATGCGGTCAGTCAGAGTGCTAGCAGAAATCTTTAAAATTATAGTACGACCAGGCATCAAACCCGTTCGTGCAGTGAGACATAAAACACTGCACGTGCTAGAAAGAGAGGAATTTAATTTGCAGAGGCGACTGTTAACTCATTATGAGTCATTGCCCAGGGCAGGGACGGTCTAATTTCAAAAACTTTCAAAAATTAAAGAAAACACCGTCGGTTTTAATAAAAACCGAAAATACTGCGTAGCGGTAACAACGTAGTAGCCAACTGTCTAAACCAAATGTGAACACTCCGTAGGTGCTCAGAGTGATTTACCTACATCATTCTATTATAGTAAAGTAATGTAGTGTGCATAATTAAGACAAGTGAATATAATACATACAATATTTCTGATAAAATAAAAAATGCTTAGTGAGCAACCCGAACCACTTCCACAGCAATTGATGTGATTGGATCTTGCAAAACTTTTGAACTACTTAAACCAAAAATGTATGTTTGAATTTTAGAGCAATTTGTCGGATCCTCTTTATCTATTATTACTGACAATAGATGATGACTATACTGCAAAAAGTCATGTTTTGAAAATTTGTCCGAATCTAAAGGTCATATTTCTGAAGCTCTAAATTCTGATTGCGCTTTATCGATAGTAAGTGGTAACTCGGGCATGAAAATATAGTGAATGATTCTTTCAAAACGTAAAAGATGAATTGCAAATAGTCGATTAAAAGTTGCTTTGAGTGTTAAATTCAAAGACTGTACGCGAGGGGATGTAAGTGATGGCATAGTTAACAACAAAATTCATAATTTTCTATGGATATATGACTCGAATGATTTTATCTGTTAACTAGTAACCAAATCCATTTGAAAATGGGCCTAATCTAAACAAACCTCAAAATAAAGACGTGAGGTCACCGCTCCAGGTCAGAGGTTAAAGATCAGGTCAACTTGGGACCTATCTTAAAACATTCCTCTTGACATCCTGAATACTTTGATATATAACATGGCTATGTCACCGCTCCAGGTCAGAGGTCAAAGGTCAGGTCAACTTGTGACTCCACCTAAGATCAGCGCCTGGACCTCTTGAACAATTTGACGTATCAATCTCCGAAATCGGTTTAGCCGTTTCGGAAGAGAAGACGATCATACAGACAGACAGACAGACAAACTGGGCCACAATTTTATGTGTATAGATATTAACACAAGTTGATCCGTGGAAGAATACAAAACTTCCTTAAAATGCTGAATCCATTGATAAAACAATTGTTCATTGCCCTGACCAAATTTTGCGGTCCGTTTTTTCAACCTGCTCGTTTTTCGAGCTCTAAGAAAAATAAACATTGGCGGGGCATAGCATAAATCAGCATTATTATAGTAACAAATTACGATTGCTGTTCTTCCCCTTTCAGCAGAAGTTATCGCTTCAAATTGTTTCAGTCCCTTAGCGACAAAATATTTACAAGGTTTTTGGACAGTTTTATCAACGTTGAAAATATTATCATTTTACGTTGAGCTTTTTCCTAAAGTAACCTGTATTTTGTTGGATACTAAGTTTTTGCTTGTTGATTCTGGTATTCCTTGTAATAATCCTTTGTTCCTTTTTAAAACCGATGTACCCGTCTTTCCCATCTATGCTATCTCATGTGACACCATAAAACAATTTTGTCATTTTTAATGATAATATGTCTCGCTAGGCTTTTTCTTGGTCCTTAAACAAATATGCATTTCAGGTTCACCAAAGTATCATGTCGATACCGATGGGAAAGTCAACTTTTTAATTTCTGGGCGTCTTATTGACCATAAGCATGAAATTTTTGAAGTGAGTATACTTCTTCGTATCTGTTTTATTTATAATACTACTTCTTTTAAGAATCTTCAAGGTGTAGGTTAAAAAAGAAAACATTGCTTTTGCAAAGTACGTGTCTGTATAAATGTCGTGTGAATTAATTGTTTTATAATTTTACGACTATCTTCTCCATGTGTTCGATGGCGTGTTCGTTTTTTTTGACATACAAAGGCAGTGTTTCCTTTTATAATCTCCACCTTTAAAGTCCTTAAAAGAAATAATATTATAAATTTTGGAATTAAGGTTTAGATTGGTTAACCTGTAGTACTTTTAAATTCCCACTAAAAACTGGCAATTCAGCTGGATAAATTAAAGAATATACAAAAACAACGCCAATAATTAAAAGCTTAGGTTAGTTTTATTTTTATTTTATTTTCCAATATCAACCAACCTTAAGTTCAAACATTTTTTGCATATACTCTTCAACCATGTATAAATATTATAATAAAAAATAACAAAATTAAGATTTTATGGTACCTCTAATAAAATTAATTGTTGGTAATAGTTGATAACAAATTTCATTGGCTAGAGTTACTATTTATATAAACAACTGTTTTATTAAATCTACATATATCTTGTTTTGAATATGTTACACCGAATGTTACACATATTTACTGATTTAAAAATGGGAAGAGTAGAAAAACAAGTAAATACAACAAAATATAACATCAATGACACAAAATGACAATAACAACAACTGGCACAGTCATATTTAGTTTAGCCAATATAGAATTTCATGTACCCAGGTATATGTACCGGGTGGCCAACTAAGAATGGACGCCGGCTATATCTCAGGAATTACAAATCTGACAATATTGAAAAAAATTATTTAATAAGTAAATCGACTACGTGAAATCACGGGAAATTATTTTCAAGTTTGTAAGATGGCCGCTAGAGGGCGAAACTGTTATGGGCGATCATAAAATTGGCTCTTTCTCCAAAAATATGCAAGTATAAATATATTTTAAATATTGCCGTAGTAAATACTGCAAAATTTCTGATTTTTTTTGTTTAAGGTATTTTACTCTGTCTTAGAAAATGTAGTGGTGGGGGAACGTCAAACATGTGTTTATTTAAATGCAAATAACTCCGGTATAAGTTAAGAGAATTGAACAAACTAGGTATCGTTTAAAAGAGCTCTTCTTACTTAATAATATGCAGTATAAAAATAGTCAGAATAAATTTTGGCGTGATAGCTAGAGAGCGCTGTTTAACATCCAGATAAGTATTCGTCATTTAAAATTACTTTACGTGCCAATGAATTAGAAACTGCACAGAATCCTAACGTATAGCCGGTAGGAATCGTTGTAAATCGTTTTTTTTACACTTCGTCGGAGAACGCCCGAACGACCTAAAGACTAAATTAAAAAATTCTAGCTTTATTAACACTCCTGTCAGTGTCATTCAATTAAATACTCAATGCATGCGAACTAAAAGTGGAAGAATCGAACTATTCCTAGATGAAGAAAACTGCAATATATTTCTCAGTATGCGAACACTGGTTATCTGAGCAACAGATAAAGTGCTTCTCGATTAAAGGTTACTCGTTAGCTAATTCATACTCTCGTGAAATATTTCGGGGGGGTGGAACTGCGATTTATGTGCAGAAACGACCAAAACACTTCCTACGAAAAAGTGTCTTTTAAAACAACGCCGACAGAAAAACTCTGCAAAATGTGTTCTGATTTCACTGTATCGATCCCCTCATACTGAAATTAAAAGAATTTTTGCAAAAATTAGAACAATTGTTACTAGAATGCGTTAAGTTTAAATTTATCTTCCTTTGTGCAGACTTCAACATTGATATAAGTACCCGAGATAAGCACGTAACGGATTTTTTGTATATAATTTCAGCATTTAACTTGCACTTAACCACAACGAATCCTACGCGAATCACATGAAATTCTAACAGTTCACTAGATAATATATTAACAAATTTCACAAACAATGATTCTACCGTGAAGGATACAGGTTTTTCGGATCATTGTGCGGTAATCCTACCATTAATATTATCTGGTGACAAAGTTTACAATAAAACTATTTTACTTAGACGCTTTAATGATATAAACACTAATCACTTCATAAATTCCGTAATAAAAATAGATTGGCCTGAAATTGAAAAACTAAACAACGTAAGCGATCAGGTGGAATATTTTATTAATCAAATTCAAATTTGTTTCAATAAATCTTTTCCATTAACCATTAACAAGATCAAAGCCAAATCTAACTACCAATGTTCTAAGAAATGGGTAACCACCGACATAAAAGCAATGTCGATGCATATAAAAAACCTTCATTGGCTAAAATCGCGTATTAATAATACCAATTTAAATATCCTATACAAAATACAAAAATCGAAATATAGCAAGCTTATAATGACTGCGAAACGTCAATACTATGACCAAAAACTGCAAACTGCAAGCAATCCATCTAAAGAAATCTGGAAAATAATTAAGTCTAATACAAATTCAATGACTAACTCTAAGAACAACGCCTGTAAGATCTTAGTTGACGATTGCATTATTGACAATGCTGCTGAACTCTGAGAACTTTTTAACAATCATTTTTTGGATAGTGTGGACAAAATTTCTAACATCAAGTTTGTTACCAAAGAAAACAATCCTCGACGTACGATTTCACCATGTAATCTATTGTATCTCTTTCCAGTGAGTGAAAACGAAGTATACAATATTATAAATACTGTCACGTACAAACATTCAGCAGGATCAGACGACACACCATGCAAAATTATTAAACATGTTGCTCATATTATTACACCGCCATTAACAAAAATAATCAATAATTCCTTTACTCAAGGACAATTTCCGCAATCAATAAAGATATCGAAGGTTATCCCGATATATAAGAAAGGCTCTAAACTTGATATCGATAATTATAGACCCGTAGCACTGTTGTCAGTTTTTTCAAAAATTTTTGAAAATGCATGTTCAACAGATTAACGGATTACTTAAATAAACATAAGATGCTTGCAATTTGTCAACATGGGTTTCGCAAGGAGCGAAACACAACCACAGCAATTTACGACATTGTAACAAAAATACTCAACAGTATTGATAAAAAGCAAATTACAATAGGTGTATTCTTTGATTTGTCACGTGCTTTTGACGTAATAGATCACCACATAATGCACGAAAAACTAACAAATTATGGCATATCTGGTTATGCATTAAATTGGCTAAAGTCATTTCTAATGGACAGACAGCAATATGTACAAGCGTTGATTGAAATATTGGTAAAGATAGTCAACCGCTTGTATTTGCTTGTATCACGGATGCAATTCACATATGCATGTTGGGTTGCGTTTTTGTTTACTTTTTTCACCTGTACTGAAGCGCTAAGTTATAATGTGTACGATTCTTGAAATAGAATAGTTCAATTTATTCCACCGTTGTAAAAATGGCGCAACATACAATCCGTAAAATTTACTTTTGTCAATACAATGTTGCAACGTTTTCAAATATTTAGTAAACGTATTAACTAGTAATTAAAAGTGACGAATTTTTCATTTATGAATAATACCATTGATGATACATATCTTGGATTTTAATGACAATGTTTTTTTTAATAATTTACTAAAATACATGCGAAGCGTTATTTGTTAAAACAGTTTGGTTTGGTCGGTGTTAGATAAATAAGAAACAATTATTTTACAAATTATGCTTGCACTTTATTTTTTAACTTGCAAATAATAATGTTGACATTTGTTTGTCATTTAATAACTTCGTTAGGAATAAAGTAGAACATACTGGGAGAAATACCACTAGAGTTCAGAAACGCAAAATTATTGGTTTTGTATCTACTTGTTTTACGTGTTCAGTTGAAAAGGATTTTAAATAAAAATTGGTTTTCAAATTTTTCAATTCAAAAGGCAACAAGTTACCGTGTTTTTTAGGGAAAGTGGGTTCCACTAGACCTTCAAATTTAAATTCACTTGGTAATAAAACCTATTCCTATTACTTCTAAAAATAAAAGTACTAGATTTTAGCTTGAGGTGTGTTGTCTCCCGACGCGGTGCGGATAATACGTGTATAATACACTATTCTTTTCTGTGACGAAATAAATGACGATTTAATATTGAAAAATCATATTACAATAGAATTAGAAAATTATTGAGGGAAATTTGGTGTTAAAAATAGTACTCACTTTTTTCCCGAGGGAAAAAAATAATTTACGAAAAGTGACACTTTGTTATCTGTTAGTAGAGATAAAAAGTTAGGATTTTACTCTTTGAAACTGTATCAAAATATCATGGTTTCGAATTAAAATAGTTTAATTAAAGTAAAATAGCTCATTAATTATAAACATTGTTTCAAAAATTACAATTCCAACTGATCTAAAATAATAGTAATAATTTACAAACAATTTACACATAAATAATAACGTACCTAATACAATGCTATACATAAAACATATCCAAACATTTACACTTATTTATGCAGATAATATTCTTATTTTACGGTGTGGTTTTGTGACATCACTGTAATTATAGCTATTAGAAATATGTTTATTAGCCTCCCACTTTAAGGTTCGATATAGTTTTATTTTAACCAACTGATCGATAATTAACAGTTTATGAGTGTCGCATTCTCTGAACCATGAATTCACACTGCTGTTGAGACATTTTTTATACGGAGTTTAATTTTTTCCAATAAACCATAATCTGTTTTAAAAAGATGAAATTCTTCAGTAAAAAGTTTCAATAAAAAAAAAACACAAATTTTGAGAATTCGGGTGATGGTCTGTGTAAGTATTTAATTCCATCAGATTTGCTGTAATCTTTATATAGAATTAATGATTCGTTCACATTGAAAACACTTGAGTCGTTAACTGTTAGCATTTCCTTGCACGTATTACAATGTACTTTTTATATATGTAGTGACTTAAATAACCCGCAACATACGACACTGAACAAGATTCTAAAGAACTATTAATTACGACATTGTCTTCATTGATTTTGTTCTCCAGACAGGTTCTAGACGATCTCTTTGTTTCATTATTTTCTACACTTTCATTTGTCCCAATTTTGTTATCCTCTTCCTCATAGTTAGTGTTAAATTGTTCATCTATACCATATAGTATCTCGTCGTTATCTTTTTCACAATTCCCTTGTTCTATTGGTATTTGCAAGCGAATGTGCATGTTATGTTGTAATGCAAGCCTAAATTCGCGGGCAGACGGTTGGGCATTATAACCTCCTCTAGCACGAATATAAGTACACCTAAAGTTGATATTGAAACAAATGTATTACGAGGAGTCTTCCGGATTATCGTTTATGAGTCACATTCCTTATCGGCTTAGTCAGAAATTCTGCAATTGCATACTTTTAGCAACACCTTTAGTAAATGAGTAGGCTTGTTATAATATTGTTTAGATGCAAACAGTTGAGTACGTTAGATTGTAATATAAGAAAATTCAACATTCGTTCCAACATAAAAAGGGATAGCGTTTCTATGTTAAAAAATTTTAATTTCAATGACCAAAATTTAGAAATTTACTTGCGTAAGCCTAATAGATTTTAAAACATTTTCAACGGATAAACGATGTTAATGTAATAAATATATGAGTATGGAATTTTCAAAAGTATTTAAAGAAATTGTTTTTTTGGGAGAACGTTTTTCAATGATTTCTTTACGAAATTAATACTTTTTAAATCTGCAGGTTTTTTTTCATAATAATAAACTTTATTCACATGTATGTATACAATCTTTGTACATATATGTGTTTGTCATGATGGTATAACCATTGTTATAACCTTACGTAAGAAAGATACAAATAAATATTATTACATTGAACAATTAACAGACAATAGAAAAAAATATATAACAAAGGACACACATTTAATTAGTACGTCGACAAAAATCAATAAATTCTTGTATATTGTAGAACGCATGTTTTTGTTTGTTTGTCAACAGTGACTCAATGCACCAATATTTCAATCAACGGCATGATGCATTGGCAACAATGTCGTGCCTTAGCATAAACTATCAGCAAAATTACAGTTTTCTATTTCACATTTATCGGCAATACTGTTCTGTAAATTCTACAATACAATTGACGTATTTTCTTAGCACAAAGCGATACTACCGACCTCTGATGTTTAGAACAAATTTCGGGGTCGCATAATCCCGTAAGGTTGACTATCTTTACCAATATTTCAATCAACGGTACAAGTTTATGGAAAAAAGGAAGAACTAGTTAATTACACCCATAAATCCAGCATACGCAACCTAACTAAGAGTACTCCTCAAGGTTCAACGCCGGCACCTCTGCTCTTTTTGTTGTATTGCAATGACCTATATATGAACTTAATAAATGAGAACATTAAGGTATGTCAATTCGCAGATGACACATCAGTCATTGTGTCGGGGATACTATTGACGCTACAGTAAATTTAGCAAACAATGTGATCTCAACGATGTCAGATTGGTGTAATACTAATAAATTAGTGCTTAATTCTGCAAAAACTCACAGCATAGTTTTTACAAATTCTCACACTCGTAGTGATTTCAGTGCTTTGTTAAAAATTCGTAGGAAAAGTATTGTACAAGAAAATTCCATAAATTTCTTAGGTGTAACATTGAGTGCCAAGTATTCGTGGAACCAACAAATAGACAAACTATGTCAAAAAATGAGTAAAGGTTATTATGCCATACTAAATTCGCGGGACATACTCAGTAACAAATGTATTATTATGTATTATTATGCGTTTATTCATAATTTATTATCATACGGAATAATTTTCTGGGGAATTAGCGGCGAAGTTCGTAGGCTATTTAAACTTCAAAAAAATAATTCGAATTATGTGTTTTGCAAAATACGATGCCCACTGTGTTCCATTATTTAAAAAATATGGAATAATGACAGTTTACTCGTTGTATTTGTATAGCCTAGTCATTTTTGTTTTTAAAAACTTCAATTTGTTTCAAAATAACGGATGTGTTAACGGTGGAAGGAATACGAGAAACTTCAATTGGTTAACCCATTTAAGCCCATGGTTGCGTTAACGCAACATTGAAAATAGGATTTTTTATACCGAAAAATCTATTTTTTGGTCACGACTTTTATATTATCAGATAAAAGGATAGTTGAGGTAACAAATTTATATTTTTTGAATTTAGACCGGGTTTTTAATTTTGAGAAAAAATAAATAAAAGTGTTCAATATTCGCTTTAAAAGGTTGAGGTAAATATGTATATATTTTTAACCAATGGTTATTTTTTTCTTTATGCTGTGTTAGTATTTTTTAAAGATACTTCAAATTACAGTATGCTATAAAAAAGTTAGTCCATTTTTTTACTAGTTGACTTCAGAGGGCTTTTAATTGCAACGTTGCGAAAACGCAACATTGGGATAAACAATGAAACTGCAGTGGCAGAAAGCATGATTCATATTCATATTCCTGTTTGAACTTGTCATTTAGTCGTAGTGTATTGTAAACGGTGCGTTTTAGTGTTGATATCTAGTTCTTTAGAGTAAACAAATCCTTCAAATATTATCAAAATATTAAAATGGTAAGTAAATCAACTGTGCTTATTTTCGATAATCATTTATGGTTTTAGAGCAACAATAAAGACAATTATTATTATACAAGGCCTTTGACACTAAAAAAGAACTTGAAGAAATTGTAGAAAATATTAGTCTCAATAAAGAAGTGGACATTTGTTACATACCACCTGACGTCGATGATCTAACGGATGAAGAAAATATCGATGAAGATATTGTAGGCGGCCAAGAAAATTTGCCTGCAGATTTGGCGGGAACATTTGAAATTCAATTAGACTCTGAAGTTGTAGTGGAAGATAATAATGATGAAGACATTTTACCTTTACCTTATAAAATACCAAAACTAGAAGACGTTACTTGGTGTAGAACTTCAGTCGACTACGATAAAGATGCTGTGTCAAATGAGCTAGAAGACATAAACAAAATTACTACGGATCTACATGGAAAATCTGTATTTGACTTTTTTATGGAAATGTTTGATCAAAATATTATGCAGTTTATTATTTCAATGTCGATGAAATATTCAAGGGATCACAATCGTCCTCAATTTGGCTTAGAACAAGCTGACCTGGAAATTTTTTTGGGAATATTAATTTTGAGTGGATATCATACCCTTCCACAAGTAAAACTCTACTGGTCATCCGATGAAGATAAAGGTGTTCCGTTTGTAAAAATACCATGTCTAGGAACAGATTTCTAGAAATAAAACAAAATCTTCATCTTGCCGATAATAATCAGCTAGATAAAACGACAAATTTGCGAAAGTACGGCCTCTAGTGGATCTATTGAACAGAAACTTTTTGAAGTTTGGTATTTTCAGACATCATTTGTCAATTGATGAACAGATGGTGCCTTACTTTGGTCGTCATTCGGCAAAAATGTTTTTAAAAGGAAAACCTGTAAGATTTGGGTTTAAAATCTGGTGTCTCACTTCAAGTGACGGATATTTGTATCAGTTCATTCCATATAGCGGGAAAACAGATAACAGATGCAAAAAACAATTTTGGTTTAGGTGAAGAAGTTGTTATCAATCTACTGAAAGTTGTAGAAAATAGATCAGCCCATAAAGTATACTTTGATAATTTTTACAAGTTATAAATTGTTGGTTTATCTGAAGAATGAAGGATATTTTGCTACTGGAACTATTCGTGAGAATAGGATGCTGAAATGTCCATTAGAAACTAATAAAAGTATAGGGAAAAATCTCGTGGCACCATGGATTCCCGGTACGATCATGTAAACGAAATAAGCGTTGTGCGTTGGAATGACAATTCCGTAGTTACAGTTGCAAGCAATTGTGAGTCTGTAGAGCCCATTCAGTCTGTGAAAAGATACAATCGTAAGGAAAAAAGATGTCTCTTTACCACAACCGAACATGATTGCCCAATATAACAAATATATGGGTGGTGTAGATTTACACGACAATGCCGTGGCAAACTACCGAATCAATATTCGAGGAAAAAATGGTGGTGGCCTTTGTTTATTAATTTTTGGACTGTGCTGTGGTAAATGCTTAGAAACTATACCGACTTGTACATAAAGAGAAACCCATTTCCCAGCTAGATTTCAAGTCAGAACTAGTCCGAAGTCTTTTGACTAAAACAAACGTAGAACACAATCCACTAGAGGTCGTGGCTCTACAACATCTTTACCGTCGACGTCTAGATTTGATAACACGGGTCATATAATTGAAAGAAATAACGAAAACTGGAGAAGACGTTGCAGGGTATGCAAAAGCACTACGGTTTATAAGTGCAACAAATGTGAAATCCCCTTGCACCCACATTGTTTTAAAAACTATCACAATTAATTTAGGAAATCATATAGTACCATAGTTGCGTTAACGGCAACGCAAAAAAAACTGCTTCTATTGTTTTTTTATTTTTTTTGTTTTTCTTATGTTTATTACTAATTAATTAAATATGTTTCTGTAAAAAAGTTGTACTTAATTTGATTTTTCTAGTAGTGGTCCTAAATGGGTTAAGTATTCCCCTTCACTCGACTAGATTGTTCGAACTCGGCCCATATTATATGGGTATCAAAGCCTTTAATTCTCTTCCGCTTAGTATAAAATCGGCAAAAGGCTTTAAAGATTTCAAACAAAAAGCTAAATCTTTCTTTACAAACAATGTATATTACAAAATCGCCGATTTTATTGTCTGATTGCGACTGTTTTTTATTGTGACATAACAAATGTGTTTTATTGTATTTTTTTATACTTATATATTGTACATATGACCATTATTTTTTATACATGACGTATCTGTTACTTTTATGACGTTTCCTATATTCACGTAAAATAAATCTGAAAGGACAATAAATAATATTATTATTATTATTATTATATATTGTGTAACAGAGTAAGTTTATACTGGGTTACCTGTTTTAGGAATTTTTATTGTTGAAAACGTATAAATTGCGTTTTAGGGTTAGATTACGATTTCCCTCTGTTCCTCTCGCGCCAATTTTTAGTCTGTTGGTTGATTTTATGCATACTTATTTAATGTTTTGTGGCATTAGGAGTAGAGAGTTTTCAAAATAAGAACGTAAGGGATATTTTACGGCTTTAAGTTTGTATGTTCAATTGGTATTTATTCTTTGCAGGCAATAAGGTTTTCTGCAGTAGAATTCAAATAGAATTGTGAAGGAGGTGTGTCAATTGTTTGTTCTAAGTGGTTTACACCAAGTAAAACAGAAGTTTTTTGGCCACCAATTAAAAATCCTCAAAAATTTGAAAGAGTATTAAAACGTGCCGATGATGCTGATTGTGAATCATGGGAGTTATATTCCGTTCAAACATCCTATTATGAAACTGGTAAATACCTTAATTGCATGTTAAACATAAAATTATTATAAGTGCAATTTAGATGATTAC
Organism: Abscondita cerata; assembly: GCA_030710515.1. Taxonomy (NCBI): domain Eukaryota; kingdom Metazoa; phylum Arthropoda; class Insecta; order Coleoptera; family Lampyridae; genus Abscondita; species Abscondita cerata. Next base: position 282,386 of record JALBCR010002595.1, read on the forward strand.
GGACGTGCCTTTGAGAGACTAAAGAAGGCCGAATTTACATCTGACATTTACAGCGATTTTGAAACAAGTATTGCTACTAAGAGGAAAAGATTTCCATCAAGACGTTTATGATCAACCCCAGTGAGCACCGACGAAGATACTTCGACCTTCAAAAATACCATTTCATGTACGTCTATATGACGTTTAAATTTAATATAAAGACGTCAAATCAAATCAATCAGATAATGACGTTATAAATGACGTCGAAAACGTCATTGGGCTGTGACATTTTCCTGTCACTATTTTGTCATATTGATGACAATTGTTTTAGTCATATGAAATGACCAAATAAATACGTTTATAAAACGTCATGTAGCTACCTGGGTAGCCAACCATATGTTTGGCATTAGCCTATTTTGGCCGAGTCTATAGAGGGACAAAAAAAACGACAAATTTTGAATCTTAGTATATAGACTAGTCGAAACTCCTGTTCTGCCGGACGGACGGTACGAATACGGTTTATGTAAAAAAAATCTACTAATGAGATCCCTGGAAAACCCTCCCTCCTGCCACGCCCATCAGGTTTAAGCCACCCATAAAATTATGCTCATTTAATTCGTTTTAAAGAGATGAATCCAAAAAATTTTTCTTCACTTATATCCAGCCTCCTCTGGTATACCAACGTTATATCTTCAAGGGTTTCCCTGTAACCAGATGTATATTATTTTATACTGGATATCGTCTAGAAACAAAATTAAATCCTATTTTTCTGAGAGTATTACAACCCAAATAACTGCCAAGCACGACGATAGAGGAGGCTATGTTTACACCCACAATTTAGTACTCCAACTAAGGACTATATGCGAACTTTATTTGAATTAATTGTTTTGTATTTTCGGTGTAAACACACAAGTACTAAATTAGTTCGGTACGTGTTAATCCATAGTACCGAATCAATTTGGTTCTAACCTTAGAATCAAAGTATACGGTGTAAACACGTAGGATCAAATTAAATGTTGGCGGGAAAGAAAAGTAAGGTTATCTTCATTTTTTTTGATCGTATATGTGGCGTCGTAGAAGTTCGAGATTAAGTTTATTTAATGTAGAAAGGTAATATAAAAAAATTTATTAAAACTGAAAAATTAAAAAAAAATAATATTTAAATTAAAAACTAAACGTGAGGTTAAATACAAAGGGATCCAGTTGAGATGGTGTAAACAGGATCAAACTAATAAGAAAATTAATTCCACTCCTTTAGTTCGGTACTCTGAACTAATAAATATACGCTGTAAACAAAGCCATATTGTTCCGTGAACTAATTTGCTTCGGACCTTTAAATCGTATACGGTGTAAACACGTAGGATCGAATTAAATGTTAGCGGGAAAAAATAAGGTTAAATTTCTTTTGTTGATCGTATATGCGGCGTCGTCGAACTAACCCCACTCTTTTAGTTCGGTTCGGTGTAAACAAATCCAGAGATAGACGCATTTTTGCTTAAACTATGTGTTTACTTCAACTATCTATACTATATAAGAGATGTCGCGTTGTGTGTAAATAATTGTTTTTTTCTGATATTATGCTGCGCCCCATTAACCGCCACGCACGATTATTCATCGCGCCTCTAATTTCCGTTATCTTGAAAGTTATAAAAAAATATTTCAAACAAAAGTTGTTCTATAATTAAAAATTTTAATGATGCGTAACAATCTATGGTTCGGGTAATAAATTGCCGCATATTTTAAAATTATTATATTACACCAAGGATGCCATGAAAATAAATTCGTTGTGTTTTCGTGCCAACAAACTAAATAAAAGTTTTGAGTTATTCATTATGCACACATGTGCAAAAACAAAACATATCACATTGCTCATTTAGTGAGAATCTGCTTATTTTATAATTAATAAGTCAAATTTGACAGCTCAATTTTTAATTAGATTTAACTCATGACAAAATACCACATTGCCAACTCACTGCAAGACAATAATTATCGAATACTTAGCAATTTATTACCTGAAACCTGGTTTGCAGCATACAATTGAAAACAGAAAAATAATTAAAATTTTTTTATATAAAGTCCGAGATGGCACTTATTAAAGTTATTTACACTGTCTCGAGAACCATGAAAGTTAATTTTTTAAAAATTATTACGAGTTTACTTTAACGAAACATGCTCTTTTACGATAAGGAAAACATTCAAGTTTTATCGAATAAGTTCGTAACTGCTTGGATTTTAAGTTTTGTTAGCAAAATCTGAAATAGGCACTTTTTTGGCCAACTGTGATAGTCAACACACAGCAAAGTCGTTTCATCAGGTTGCGCATTTGTCATAAAACTGCACGGATCTAAGCATTTGAGATAGTGTCTTTCACTTTCAGGTATCAAAGTAGGTAAGTGTTGCACACACCCATGAAGCTTATTATGACCAGTTTCAATAAGCACACACCTTAGCAGTAACGCCAGCGGCAACATTCGCAGCGGCGACGGCCTTGCACAAACCAAAGCAATGTTCTAAATTTGCGTTTAGCAAGCTCATGTTGTTACATATTTGTTGTTTAGGTATTAAATTATATAAAAAAAGAAATAAATATTTAATAGTGAGAAAATCGCTTAGACACCTTCTCGTAGCTCGGTGTCGTAGAGTGGCTCGCAGAAAGGACTTGAAGAACTTAGTTGAAAGCTTCCACTGCGACAGCAGGCCCCACCTGCAAGGATTATCTAGTATCTTTGAGCAGTAGGTTTTAAGGAAAGTAAAACAAACAAACTTGTAGAAGAAGGAACAGAGAATATATTCAGCACAGTAAGGCGAGACAATAACAAATTGAAAGGCCACAACAGAATAGTTAAAATCAGTTAAGTTTGCGTATGTAGCTCATTGTAATAATTTTGTTATAATGTTCTGTTTCTTTTTATTCATGTGTGCTAGAAAAAAAACAGAATCAAGGAATTTAAGTTAGCTGTGTTAATATATGCGACTGTAATAATCGTATATCAACATTGAATTAATAATTGGACATTTCCCATCGAGACGTTTTGTTTTGATTGTTGCTTTAATATCCCTTGTATAAGTAACTTTCTTTTTTAAGAATTCAAACAATACTACATATTAGGTGTTTAATAACTACATAATTAATACAAGAAATCAAATAAAATGAGTGACATGTAATTGAATGTGCTATAATTACATGATTTCGGTAATACAGAAACCTGTATAAAAAGATCATACTAACGTCGACATACGTTTATGAAAATTAATTCAGGCAGTTATTCAGAAAAAGTCATACGCAACATTATATGATTTTAACTATATACAGATATAAGAGTAGGTACAACAAAATAACCACAAATCTTAAAAACTTCCTTTGCATCTTTTCAAGAAAAAAATGCACCAAATAATAAAAGAAGAAGAAATCTAAACTATATACATATACGAAGTTTTTGATTATTTATGTATTCGTATAATTGTACCCCACGACTACAAATAATAAATAATTTACATTAATATAGAACTGTATAAATGTACATAACTTTAGTATACCAGGGTGTTCAGAAACTCTTCTGCCAAACAAAAACTACAAGTACTTAGAGGTTATTTTGTGTCGATTTAACTCAAATTACCTTAATCCAAAATGCTTCCTAAGTGAGCTACAGCCCTTTGAAGAATTACATGAGTTTTCTTTAAACATTCAAAAATGCCGTTAATTAAAAATTTCAAACTTTGTATAAATAATAAACGTTTACTAACCCGTCAATCGCTGTAATTAATTTTTTTTTCAAACCACCACAAACGTATCAGTAAGGGGAGACCAATGGGTATTTTTATTAAAAATGTTTTGTTTTTTACTTTTTTTTATTTGACACGAAATTTGAGACATTCAAGATAATTTTCATAAAAATTGCCCTTCATGAACAGTTTTCACGAAAAATAAATTTAAACTTTTTGTCTTTCTAACATAACATCATGTTCTATTATAAAATTGTATCTGTAATACCAAGTTGGCTTTAAAAATCAACAAAATCTACAAATACTGGTAACAAAAGTCGTAAGTATTAAATTTTTTACATTGTTTTGAAAATTTTAGAATAATTTTATTTTGTGTGCGTATAAAACAACAATTAACGTTAGAAATATAACGGTGATCTCACCGTACAATTAATAAAGGTCAACACTTAAATTCTAAATTTATCTGCCGTATATCGCCGGTGACAGCTTTACAAAAACGGATGTGTATCATCACCATATAGGACTGTACTAATAATTGATTGTGATATCGGATAACCGCCCTTGAGTGACGACCCAGATATCGGTGTCGAAGAAGGCACCAGGTCAAAGGTTCGTACAGCATACACCCCAGTGGAAAAGTAGTAACGTTGAAGACACTCTTTTAGAAAGAAATTCAGTAAATTAATCACATAATATAAATATTTTAGTGTTGCTTACGACGAAAACTGCACCCTTCTGTTAATCTAGCTTTGCCTCCGGTTGATGTGCATAAGATGGTAGAACAACCTTTACATAATACCGGCGACTGTGCGTGCGAGAATATTGTCAAAATAGAGTAACATCCTAGATATTTCACATCCATAAAGTAACTGTAGGGATGTTGTACTAACCGCTTTAATCAATGAGCCCGTTTGTGTTGTTCCGGCGAAGGATGCAACAAATTGACTGCTAACGGCATTTTATGCGTTAAGTTTACCCGAAATTCTTCCAAAGTTTAATTTTCAGCATGTGGTCTACACAGCAAATGTCGGTAAAAGAACGTTGAAGTTTGCGAGAAACTTAACTTCGTCCAATATGTGACTTGATAGTGGTACAGTATCGAAACCTGTTGTCAAAAAGTTTTACTATTCTATGATCATCGTTTTATTTACTAAGTTATTTTAAATCCTCTAGGACAAAGTTCTAAAAATTGACAAAATGGCAATATAGCCACATGCTGGTTTTGAGATGATAATCACTTACGGTGTTCAGCAAACGTTACAAATGTAATGAGTCCTCCAAAATTTGTGGTATAAACTCATGAAGACATATCTGACAAAGTATAACGCCATTTTAGCAAATTAATTAGAAGAAACAATTTAATTACTTAAAGGAGCTCGCTGCCGTACGTCTGTGCACATCACTCTCTGACAAGAAAATAACGGACTTTATTCCCTATTCGTAAAACTATATTCAAGATTGTTAAAATTAAGTTTGGTTGCCTGTTGTCAAAGGCAAACAGCGCAGAAAATCTAACAATTAATTCGGTATGAACGATGCTACTAAAAATTACAGCCATAATGTAATATGAAACGTATAAATTGTAGTGCAATAATGTGATGTATACAGCAGACGTACCAGTCAGTGTGTAATTGCAGCAATAAACAATTATCTATAACAAGTCGTTTGTCAGGATACAAATTTCATATTCACTGACGAAATTTGCAAGGAAACGCCTAAGATTATAAAAGCGATGAGTAAATTATAATTTTGACTGATGTTTTGTGGTTTCTTTTGTTGTATTTTCAGTTTACTCTGTAGGCATACTTTGATTATTTATTTTTTATCGTTCAATTAAAATAAATAAACACGTATTCAACAATTGTAAGAATATTCTATGGTCTGGAGGGCTTTTGTGCAAATCTAAATCCGGAAATTAATTAATTAATTATTGTTTTTCTTGCTTAGCTTAGACGAGCTAAACGAAGTTTAGGTAATTAGTAAAACATACCTCCGCATACAAAGAAAAAGTTATTGATTAAGAGATATATGAATGCCTAAGAGGGGGTTAATGGTGGGAATCCACAAAATTGTGTAACGATGCGTTCTACACGTCGTTACATAATTGTTTATGATAATTGATTATTGAGATTAGTTAGTTATGGACGTTGTGTTTTTCTTTGAGTAATATAATTATTTTGCACGAAATATTGTTAAATTCTAGTAGCCGTCGCGATTTTGACGTCCGGCCGTCGCGATTTCAACCGGCGTCCGGGCTGTTGCCCACCACCGTAACTGCAGGTCGTCTCCGTTATCATCAGTTACTTGGTTAGTTTGTTCGATTGTTTCAGTTCCAGTCTGAAGACTAAACATTACAAAAGGTAAGACTTTTTAAATAGTTTCGTCCCGTTCAAAGAGAAACTCTGTAGTTCTCATACGCGCAGTATGTCTTGATCGTCATGACGACAAGTTCAGCCTATTCTGACGCTTCGTACCCATATCGGCCTCTTGGTGTCCAACCCGCCGCATTTGATAGCAGAAGTTTACTTTCCACCTCCGAACCACCAACACTACTAACTATTCTTGGGCATAGCTTGAGTAAGGTTATTTAGGAGAAAATTTATCGTAAGGTCTTGCAAAGTCGTCTACAAATTCGCCAACGCAGGTATCAGTAAAAAAATTGACCGCTAAAGTTCGAAAAAATTTTTTATTGTTGATTAAAAGGTTTAGGATTATAAGAATGTCCCAAAATAATCCCATACTGACAATGACTAGGGTAAGTTCCGTAACGATTATGTTTGTTACGGTTCAAAATACTCGAACCCGGACGTGGGTCGCGGGAGTTGCGCGTTGCGACGAAAATCAAATTTACCGCGAATGCTACGATTTTCCCATTGGTGGATCGCTTTATTCAAAATTTTTAGTCGAAACGACGGGCAGACGTTTTGAGACTTACTCTTCCATTTGGGCGGTTGACGGTTCTTCACGAAGCTAACAATTACATGTAAAATTTTAATGTGGCTTCAATAATTCCAAGATAAATTAGTGTGGAAATATAAATCCAACCAATTTTTGCCCACGTGTCTTGACCTCATACTCTACTCATATCTTACTGTCTGGATAATTCCTGGGGGCGCTGGAACGAGCAATTGAGAATCCTTCGTTACACAAAACGTGCCGGTTATCACGCTGTCGCCGACCTCGGAGCTGCACGGCCGATTATACTCCAGCGATTGTGAGTGGCGCACGCTGCGTTCCTACTATTACGAAGGCAATGATCTACTTCCAGAGCTGTGTCGTCTGATTCTCCTCAGAGAAATCCTACAGATCTTCTAGTAGCTGTCAACTGGCTGTCGTTAGGAAGGACCTTTCTTATCAGAACTACCTGTTATTGTTTTAAGGAACCTACTCACTTTACATGCGTTCGAAACTCAAAATTCATCCATATTTAAATGAATTAAACTTTTAATGAAAGGCTTTATTACGATCATAGAAAAATAACCAGATTGCAATAAACTAACTGCAACAAACAAACAACTCTCAAAAAACTCACGAAAAAAACAGAAAACTTCACCGTGCGCAAACTCTCAAACGCGCTTGAGTTTTCTGAATTTTTTCAATTTTTCTTTCTGTAAGAACCTTCTATGAAGTATCTATACACATAAAATCGTGGCCCGGTTTGTCTGTCTGTCTGTCTGTTGACCTGACCTTTGACCTCTGACCTGGAGTAGTGACCTCACGTTTTTAATTTCAGGTTTGTTTAGATTAGGCCCATTTTCAAATGGGTTTTGTTACTAGTTACAAATAATCCTATTCAAACTGATTATACAGAGTATCTTGACGTTAATGCAATTTTGAACCTTAAAGTCAATTTAGATTTTTCGTTTTTAATAAAAATGCTATTTTGGAATGCTGCAGGAGACGGATTTTTGGGAATACATAGAAAAACGGAAAGATGGTATATCCACGGGAGTTAAAGATATGAAAAGACGGTAGGGAGAGGCAAAACAAGGAAAAAAATACGAAATAATTACAGATTATGGAAAAGAGGTGGATGAAAGCAACAAGAAAATGGTAGGGGAGAGGAATGAAAGTAAAATCATAATGGGAGGAGATTTTAATGCAAAGATTGGGGAAGAAAGATGATGGTAAATAGATGAATAAACAGACGGGTATTTAAAGACAAGAAGTTAAACGAGCAAAGAAAAAACATGTGATGAACGATTCTGAATAGTAATGTAGAGAAGGAAGTGAGAGAGGGGAATCAGTTATTGATTATTAGATTGCAAATAAATGGAGCGGAAAAGACACAAACTGTTGATTTAGGATAGGAGACATGGAAAAATTAGACCATCAACCATTGGAGGTGTTTCTATATGATGGAAACAGAATATAAACAAAAAAAACAAATAAAGAATAGAGAAAGAAAAATATGAACGGAAGAGAGTATCGAAATATATAAGAAGAATATGTAAAAAGGATTATACTCTGGAGAAAAGATTAAGTTGCTAAAAAACGAAGGAAAAATGTTGCAGAAGAAGAAGAAGAGTAAGCATGTAGACTTACAAGAAGATAAGTAGAAGAAGAAAAGAAGAAGCTTAGAGGAAAAAAGGGAATGAATAAATGACGACTAGAAAGAGCAAAATAGAGAAAAGAAGATATAGCAGAAGCGATGAAGAAAATAAAGATAGGAAAGGCAGAACGAACGGATAGAATACAGGTATAACAATGGCTATCGTAAAAAACAAGAAAAGTGACAAGAGAGACGTTTAGTAAAATTTGGAGAGGCGAAGGGTTTCTGGAAGTATGGAAAGAGACTAAGATTTGCTCGATATAGAAGAGTGGAGAAAAGACAAAAGTAAACAATTATAGGAGAATGAGATTTACAGATGCTGAATATAAATTATATGAGGAGGTTTTAAAAAAAAAATTAACAGAAAAAAAAATTAATACCGGAATGGAAAGTTGGATTTAGAGAAAGAAGAACGACGGTGGTTAACATTTAGATCACGAGGTAGATAGGGAATAAAAAGTTAGAGAATAATCGAAGCAAGGTTTTCGGATTATTCTTGGATATTAAAGCGGGATTTGTTAACATAGATAGAGAAATGCTATAAGAAGTATTAAGAAAAAGAAAAGTAGAAGATATGTCAATAGAGGAGATATATGAGATATATGCAGGACACAGAAGAAAAGAGAGGTGACGGATGTATTCTGTACAAAGACAAGGTTAAGACAGGATCTCCACTAAGCCCGTTGGATATAAATAGGAGATTAAGAAGTGGGTATAATGGGACATCAAACGAGAGGTATGGTAATAAGAAGGGCTAAGGTGTGAGCGTTAGCTTGTGCGGACAATATAGTAGTATTGAAGGACAGTAAAAAATAGTTGAGTAGGGTAATAGAGGTAGCGAGGAGGTACTTAAAAAAAAAGTAAAAGCAATGTGAAGAAGACGAAAATCATAGTATTTCAAGAGAAAGGGGGTACGTGATAAATAGTAAAATAGTAGTGAGAAGAAAAAAATTGGAGAAGAATGGGGCATGGTTTTGGATTGTTTTTGAATATTAAAGCGGCATTTGATAATGTGGATAGAGAAATGTTATGAGAAATGTTAAGAAAAAGACAGGTGGAAGAGATGGCAATAGAGACGAATATGAAGCTACCAGGAGCATTAGAGAGAGGAAAAGATAGGTGAGGGAGGTATTCTAGACAAAGAAAGGGTTAAGACAAGGATGTCCAAGCTTGGCGAACCGTGAAACGGAGATGAGGGGGGTATAGAATAGTGAGGAGGTACTTAAGAAAAAATACGTGTAAACTAATATGAAGAAAACGAAAGTATATCAAAACAAAGAGGTAGGAGAAAAACAGTAAAATAGCGGCGGCGGGGAGAATATTAGAAAGCGTAAATGAATTAAAGTATCGAGAGTACAATTTAAGATATAATAAAGACAAAGCACATATAAAAAAGTTGGCCAAAAACAGGAATAACATACTACATCAAGTGTGAGGAATGGGAGAAAGGGTGGTTGGAAAGAAAAAAAAAGTGAATTTTTGATAAGTTGGTGAGAAGTGCATGAAAAAAAAATGTGAGATAGAGAAGATACAAAACATCTGTACACTGTGTTTGGATAGAAGGACACCTGAGTATATAATACAATATGAGGAAAATTAGTAAGACCGGATAATGTGATTCTATATGAATGTTATAGAGAACTTAAAGAACAAATGATAAAGTATGGAGAGTAAGATAGAAAACTACATTATGAAAAAAGAGATTTTGCGAGGGAGGAGGTGGAGGAAAGAAGGGATAAAAGATGGAGTATAGAGGAAAAGATGGTAAGAAAGGATATATATGTGCAAAGTCAGGAAATAAGGGCAAAGATAAGAGCGGTAATGTATAATGAGAGATATTGACAAATGGCAGCAGAAGAAAAGCCGGGGAACTTAATGGGTAACCTACATTTAAATAATAAAAAAATGGTGGCGAGTTTTAGAATTGTAAACAAGGAAAATAATAACAAGTATTAGTGGGACAAGCAGAAGAGAAGGAGTCGAATATTTGGGGATGGAAGGAAAAGTATGGAACATATAATATAAGAATGTGATGAATTAAGAAAGAAAAAGAAGAAAAAAACGGTAATTTAAAAAAGGAGGTGCTAAAAGAAAGGGGAAGATTTAAGAAGCTCCATTTTGAGTTTTATATTCTATATAGTTTAACTTATCCTTTGCTGTGACCGAAAGTGATACAATTCTAAATTTGCATTACAAAACACGACACTGTGTCTATACTCATCCCAAAATTTGTTTTTTTTTGTTATTCACACATTTTACATACAATTAGTACAGATAATACTATTCAAACAGTTGAGGTACATACATACATAGATGCTTGATGTTAATGCAATTTTGAACTAAAAACAAATTAGATTTTCCGTTTTTATTAAAAATATGACCGTAAAATATTTTTCTTCAGCCTTTGATTACAATGAAAAAATACGTTTTAAAAACTTTATTTGGAGTTTTTTAAATTATCTTTTACCGTAATGGCTACAGAAATGGTTACGTAACTGAATCATAATTGTCTTATATTTGATTTATTAAGCCATATCTAAAATAATGGTTAAAATTGAGTCGTAGTTCAGATATCAATAATCTCAAACTAAATTCAAGTACTTAGACGAGGAACGCTATATTCGCTTTATACCGAAAAATGAAACCGGAATAGGTACTAGAAAGAGTGCACTGAAGGATGACACTAAAATATCACCTGACAGTGGAAATTTGTAAGTGGAAGTGGAAGATATACAAAATGTGTCATAATAATAATAATGTTTATTTGTTCAACACAAAAATAAATTCCATTAATAGAACAAAAATACAATTACACAGTAGTGTAGAAAGAAGAAAAAATAACTAGAATAATAAAATATAAAAATGGTAACAGATCTAGTACAATTAGTATAATATTTATATACAGGGTGTCCCGTAATGAATGCCCAAGATTTTACCAGGTTATACTGTAGGTCAAGACAAACATTTTTTATTATATAATGAATAGTCCCATCTTGCTTGGTTTGTCCGTCTATCTGTCTGTATGTGTTTTTTCATGAAACCCAAACTTTGCAGGTGTATTCGTTGTACTAGTGTTAGTAAAAAATAAAAATTACAAAATAATATCATTACACGTGGCAAAATGGCGGCTATTTGAAGATTTCAAAGTTAAATAACTTTTAAACCAGTGGTTTTATTAAAAATTATAAATACAAGAAAAGATAGTCCTGTTCTAGACAAACAATAAAAAAACCACTGGTTTAAAAGTTATTTAACTTTGAAATCTTCAAATAGCCGCCATTTTGCCACGGGTAATGGTAATATTTTGAAATTTTTATTTTGTACTGGCACTAGTACAACCAATAGGGGAACGTGGGGGAATATCGACTGACGGGGAATATCGATCACATTCAAATCTCAGAAATTTGGCACCATAGCACCCCACTACTACATCCTACCAACAGACCAGTTCGTCGTAATAGCATGAATCATGTTTAGTTGAGAGTTAGAGTGGGAACTGAGCGTTCATGTTCTATTGTCTAATTATATACGCTGTGTTGTAATATTTCCGCCATCGTTAATAAGGTAAGTTATTGAATTTATTACAAATAAAATGGATTTTATGACTTGACTGGAATTGGTAGGGGACTGCGTATATTATGTGTTGGATTTAAATCATTCTTTCAACGTTTAAGGTTGGTAATGAATTAAAAGTAGTGATGTGTGTTGCGGGGTAAAATCAACCAAAGCGGTCGATATTACCCGAAACAAACTAAAGCGGTCGATATTACCCGAAAAGGAATTATTTTTTTCTTTTCAGATGCCAAGAAAATATATTCGAAGAACTACGCGGAGCTCATGGGATGAAAATTCCTTAAAAAGAGCAATTGCTGAAATTACAAAAAAAATATTTCTATTAGAGCTGCAGCCAGAATGTTTCAAGTACCCTATACCACTTTACAGGACAGACTTAGAGGGAGATTTGAACAAAAAAAAATTGTACTGGGTAGAAAACCAATTTTTCCAGTAGAGCAGGAAAAGAAATTGCTTCTACAATTTTGTCAATGTCTAAACAGTTTTATGGGTTGACAGCCGAAAGTATCCGTTCTCTGGTATTTCGATTTGCAGAATTAAACAACGTAGTGCACCGTTTCAATAAAGAAAAAAAGATGTGTGGCAAAGACTGGCTGTATTCTTTTATGGCTCGAAATCCTGAACTTGCATTCCGAAAACCGGAAGCCACGAGTATTAATAGAGTAACTGGATTTAATAAAATAGAAATTGACATATTTTTTAATAATTTGGAATCACTCTACAATATCCACAAATTTGAAAGTCATAGAATATATAATGTTGACGAAACTGGCGTCACGAATGTCCACAATCCAGGTCGCATAGTGGCAAAGAAAGGAGAGAAACAGGTGGGAGCTATTACTAGTGGAGAAAGAGGCCAAACGACAACTATTGTTTGCTGTCTAAACGCATCCGGTCAATATATCCCTCCAATGTTCATTTTTAAAAGAAAGAGGATGAAGGAAGGGCTAGATAGAAATGGACCGATTGGAGCCTTATATAGGTGTTCAGAATCAGGTGGATCACCGAAGAGCTGTTCACAGAATGGTTGAAGCATTTTGCAAGATTTTCTCATCCCACTCCAGACAAACCTGTTCTTTTACTCCTTGATAATCACTCGACACACTGTAGTTTATCTTCCTACAATTTTTGTAAATCTTCAGGGATAATCATGCTATCTATTCCACCCCACACGTCGCATCGTATCCAGCCATTAGATGTTACATTCTATAAGCCACTGAAAACTGCATATCATCAAGAATGCGACAAATACATAAGAACAAAAATTATGAGAAGATCAACCAAACAGACATAGCTGAACTTTTTGCGAATGCTTACAATAGGGCAGCGACTATTGAAAAGGAGTAAACGGGTTTAAAGTGACAGGAATATGTCCTGTTAATAGACATATCTTTAGCGAGGAAGAGTATGCACCCATAGGAGAGAAGACCGATGAAAGAGAAAATAATGATCATCCTATAGAGCACCGAACACCTTCGCCTTCGGAATCTAATGCTACAGTTTTACAGAAGTTAAATAGTAAGTCCTCCCCCAGTACACTTGGTCGAACTTCTTCACCCAAACCAGGACCTAGTGGATTGGGTTCCAAAAACTGAAGCCTTCTCTTCACTTTGATTCCGAATCATCAAACTCTAGCCTTAGCCTGGAAGAAATTTTTGAGGACAACTTAACCGATGATGAAAATAAAACCATAAAAGTGATTGAAAAAACTATTAATGTGTCATTTAAAGACCTATGTCCCAGGCCAGTCTTGCAACCAAAAACCTCAAATAGAAAAAAGCAACATTCTGCATTGTTAACTGCTACACCATTAAAAGAGGAATTGGAGAAAAAGAAGAAAAAAACAAAAAAACTAAATCACGAAAAATTGAAGAATGCAAAAAGAATATCAATACTACTGCTAAACTGAAAAATAAAAAGACACCAGTTAACGTTACAGAAAGAGAAAATAAGAAACACGATATTTGCTCTGTTTGTCAAGAATTTGGATCTAATAACGAGATTTGGTGGCGATGTCGTTCATGCGGTTCATGGGCCCATTCTAAATGTACTGGTGCAGGCAAAGCATCCGAATATATGTGTGAAGACTGTGTCTAATGTTACCTACTTTCTTTTTAATAAAAAAGTTGTAAAGAAGATTAGCATTTTCTTTTTTAATAACATCGGTCGATTTTGCCCTATTGATCGGTATTACCCCACGGATCAGTCGATTTTACCCTCTTGATCGATTTTACCCAATTTTTTCGGTAATTTTAAAACTTCAATTTAAAATATATTTTTTCATTTTTATCAACTTTTTATTATCACACTAAGAACTGGATATACTAACAAGCATCTACACAAATATGTGAATTTTTTTAACGATGCCTGAGCCTACAAACAGCAAAAGTTCTTAAGTAGTCGATATTCCCCCACGTTCCCCTACACCTACGAAGTTTGGGTTTCATGTCTTCAACCATTACGGAGAGAGAAATTGTTTTCTAAGAATCACATACAGACAGATAGACGAACAACCAAGCAAGATGGGACTATCCATTATATAATAAAAATTGTTTGTCTCGACCTACTATAACCTGGTAAAGTCTTGGGCATTTATTACGGGACACCCTGTATAATAGTTAAATACACGTAAATACCTATCAATAATACAAACCTAACTCAAGTGATCGTTCGTATGTTGCAAATATTGAGTTACAATAAAATTTTCACTATCGAAATGTATATCACAATTAGCAGAGATAGTGTTAAAAATACGGCAGATGTTCATTATTGGTGATTTATATAACATGTTTGATTTATAATTACCATTAGGTCGGGAATGGTAATAAGGTACATAGTAGTAAACTAATGAAAGTAAATGTGAAGAGTCAATTTGATTATGAAGGAATTTAAGACTAAACAATTCTCTGGAGAGCTGAAATGTTTTTTATTTGCGCCTTAAAATAAAAATAGTTAGTCAACCAACAATTCTTACGTTTGAAGGCATTCTTTCCGCGTACCTGGTTTGTTAATCCGATTATAGAGCGGCTTATTGTTACTAAACTTGTATACAAATCTAAACATTTTCTATTTCATTTAGGTACTGTTTTTTCTGTGATAAAAACATAATTACATACATGTTATGACAAATTAACAAAATCTAATATTCCCTCCTACTTGTTTATTTACTTTATTACCTACCGACAATGAACATAACCGGGTGCCTTCTTAAACACTAAATAATATGTAATAATTAGGTAATTAGAAGAAGGTAAGCAAGGAAACAAAAATAATGCCAAATTAATTGCAAACTAATTGGCACTCGCGGGATAAATAGAGAAACTAACTTATATACAACTTCATTACTTTTTGCGTAAGTGAAAGTGTGACTGACTTCGTAGAAAATATTATCTGTGCTTTTAATTTTTTTCTAACTGACAAACATGGCAAAAGCTAAATTATGTTTATCAAGGAGACGTCAGACAAAATGAAGAAAGGAAATTCAAACTAAGTTTCGACCCAGCTAAATGATGCAGATAAAAGTGTTGTAACTGATTTGTAATAAAATCCAATAAACAGAACTAGATAAAAATTTGAAAATTTAAAAGAATATATGATACACGAAACCGTTATTGTTCAAAATCTATGTTTTTCCACATTAATTAATGTAAATTTTTCGCCGTAATGAATTATTCGTCTCAAAAATTCTTTATTTGTTTACCCTAAATTGTTTGGAAAAGACTGCCTTTATAATGGTTTTAATGAAAACCGAGAAGGGAAGCCATTAACATAGAAAGGAAAAAAAAATATCACCAAACAATATTTGACAGAAAAACAATATTGGATTAACGTATTAAAGCGTATTGTGGCAACAGGAAAATTTCTTTTAAGTTGCGGCTTGCCTTTTCGAGGAAAAACTGAAATTTTAGGAAAAACTGATAATGGAAATTATTTGGGAGTTCTTGAATTAATTGCAGAATTTGACCCTTTTTAAATGAGCATTTAAAAAAAATGTGGAAACAAAGGAAAAGGAAGAGTGCCCTAGTTATCATCAACCATTTGTGACGAATTTATAAAAATTATGGGAAGTAAAGTTAAAACTTACATAGCACAGGAAGCAAAAAAAATAAATATTTTCTATTAGTGTTGACTCTACTTCTGGTATTGGACACACTGACCAACTAACATTCATTTTGCGTTATGTTTTAGAAAATGGGTTTCCTGTTGAAAGATTTATATGAGTTATCAAAAATGTAGGTCACAAAGCTGCAGATATGGAAGTAGCTATTTTGCAAACTCTTGAAAATTTGTCTTTGGAAATTACAAACTGTCGTGGTCAAAGTTACGATAACGCTAGTAATATGTCGGGAAAATATTCTGGACTACAAGCCAGAATCTTGAAACATAACCCATTAGCTATTTTCATTCCGTGTGCGGCACATAGTTTAAATTTAGTTGGTACTTGTGCAGCAGAATGCTGCGAAACTGCCACCCGATTCTTTATGTTTGTTGAAAAGCTTTACATTTTTTCTGTTTTAACAGTAGATGGCAAGTTATAAGTGAAATTTAGCAAAAGAAAATCTTACAGTTGTTAAAAAACTATCTGTTACAAGGTGGTCAGCAGAAGACGCTTGCAAAGCCCTTTGCCAGGGATTCATACATTTAAAAACTGCTTTAGAACAAATTGCGAATGATCCCATTCAAAAGTCGTCGTCAAAAACTGAAGCAAAAGGATTAATTAAAAATTTCAAATTAGAAACTGGCATTATGTCAGTTTTTTGGAATCATATTTTACAGAATTTCAATAAAACGAGTCAGTCACTTCAAAGTCATCACTGATATAAATGTCCTAAGTGCTTTAAATTTATATGAATCATTATTAAACTTTATCGTTAGTTTACGTGATCAGTTTGATTACTTTGAAACTGCAGGTAAAGAACTTTGTAATAATGATTTATATAAATTTGACATAAACAGGACAAAAATACGGAAAACCCAAACAGATGAGAGCGACACCAGATGCAGTGTTTAATGGGTATAATAATATGCGAATTAAAACATTTTATGTCATTATAGATACAATTGTTGGAGAATTAATAAAACGAAAAAATGCTTTTAGTATAATATCTAAAAATTTTGGATTCTTATCTAATTTGATTAATCTGGAAGATAATGTTATTGTTGAGAATGCAAAGTTCTCATTATCCACAAGATTTAGATGAAACGTTTAGCCAAGAATGCGTTCAATTTAAATATTTTATTAAAAGTATTTTTCCGGAAAATTGTAAAATTGCTGATATGCTAAAATTAATTCGCAAAGAAAAAGTAGTTTCCACGTTTCCTAATATGGACATTACTTTGCGCATTTTTTATGTTTACCAGCAACAAACTGTGCTGGTGAAAGATCTTTTTCGACTCTCAAAAGAGTCCAAAACTTTTTAAGAAGCAATTTGGGACAGGAAAAATTAGTAGATTTATCAATTTTGGCAATTGAATCTGACCTTATTCAAAATTTTTGCTTTGATGATATTATCCAAGAATTTTCTTCAACAAAGTGTCGAAAGATCACTTTTTAAATTTTATATCTCACCATTTTTAAATGTCTAGTTTAATGTCTATTTACTATATTTGTTTTTGATTTTATATTAATAAATTGTAATGTTCCCCTGTGTAAACGTCGAATTACTTTTAAGAAATCCTGACACGTTTGGGGCCTCGTGGTTTTTGTTTGAATAATAAATTATTTTGTTGTTTTTTGTATTCGTTTTTATTTCAAAATTGTTTTAAATAATTTTTAGAAACGTTTCTAAATTAGAAGCGTCAAATACTGTAACTAAGTACTTAATTAGAAAGGGGCGGAGGGGCTTCTTATAATTTGTGGCCTAGGGCGCTTAAATTGGTTAATCCGCCGCTGGGAGACGAGCAAGTACAAAAAGTAAAGGCAAAAATTGCTGCGTTTCGGTAAGACTATACAGAGTCTACCACGGAACCCGTTCATTAAAAGTTTACAGGGTTCCTTACTATTTATGATTTTCAAACTTTTAAGTTAAGAAAAACTCATAGCTTTCTTTTTGTTCTAAAATATTTCTGATGTTGTACAACTTCCGAATAATCAAAAAGTGCCATCACTTTCACCCTGAATATTATTCCTTTTTATATTATATTTTATAAGAAAAATGCCAACAGTTAACTGTAACGACATGTGTGTGTTAAAGTGCAAAGCGCTATCTAAGCGATAGCTTTAATGCTTGTAACACACGTTGCCGATAAAGCCAAGATAAATGGTACAGAAGTACACACGCAACAAAAGAACACCCGATGCAGCATTTCGCTCTTATTGTGAGCTCAACAGAGGTATACTTAAGTGCGGTATACGACTGTACAAGACGGCAATTGGTCTTTTAAGCTATCGTGGAGCAATGAACATAAGTAAAATGTATGTCTTGCGACATC
The DNA here is from genome assembly GCA_030710515.1 of Abscondita cerata. Lineage (NCBI taxonomy): Eukaryota > Metazoa > Arthropoda > Insecta > Coleoptera > Lampyridae > Abscondita > Abscondita cerata. Next base: position 300,645 of record JALBCR010002595.1, read on the forward strand.
TCGTGTAAACATTGACACGTATAAATAGTATAAACTAAGAAAAATGCCAACCTCTGATGAGCTCACAATAAGAGCGAAATGCTGCATCGGGTGTTCTTTTGTTGCGTGTGTACTTCTGTACAAGTTATCTTGGCTTTATCGGCAACGTGTGCTACAAGCATTAAAGCTATCGCTTAGATAGCGCTTTGCACTTTAACACACACATGCCGTTACAGTTAACTGTTGGCATTTTTCTTAGTTTATACTATTTATACGTGTCAATGTTTACACGAGATTATGCAACACACACATTTTACTTATTATATTTTATGTTCTTATTTACCTTCTATAATGTTTACACTCTTAATTAATATTATTACATGTGAATACTAGGGTGGACAAGGGTTGGCATGTTTAGGTTTTAGTGGTTTTCCTAAACCTTGAAGTAAATGCTTTGCTAAGACGAACCAATCCACAATTGCACACGGTTTCGTCACTACACTGTACAGGTTTATACTGATCTTCTGGGGCACCATACATAACACTTACATCAAAATACAATATTTAAAATATACTATACGATTAAATTAAACTAATTCCTTTTTTCGATTCTACAATTGATTCTACGATACACTGTATTAGGTTATCCTATACCTATCGTCAAATGTTTTCGAGTTATTGTGATTTTTTAACAAATTTCATGTTTTGGGGACGGGTGTTTAATACCCTAGCTTTTGCTCTTTTTCAAACATATCGAATACCTTGCATATTTTTACATATTTACTTGACTATTTAATTTACGCATCGATTTGCTATAGGTATTTCTATACCTATCTTTAACGGTTTTGTCATTATTAACGCTTTTTATCAAATATTAGTTAAAACTGCACATTTTCAAGTAGGCTGTGAGTATGATTAAATAAACAAATGTTTCTCTGGTTGTCATTCTCATTAAAGTAAAAAGTCTATTTTATAAAATAGAAGGAATTGAAAATTCCAATACTAATATTTTCAATGTATTCTATACATCCATGGTGAATGTGAAAAAAATACTTAGCAGAACTTGTAGAACATTTAATGAACGATATCCTAATCTATCGCTAATTACCAAAGGTATATTTACAAGAATGGAGTCATGTTTTTTAAATGCAGGAAGTGTTACGGTAAAAAAAAAACTACAAAAAACCTATCGTTGAAGCAGAAGACAATGAAGCAAATGTGCTGACTTATATGCTCATCTCCGGAGTTTGATAGTTGCAACTCTGGTGAATTGTGTATCTCTCCAATGTCGATTCATCGCATTCTAAAACATCATAAAATGCATCCCTACAAGAAAACATTAGTACAACCCTTCCGCCCTGAGGACGAACGGAAAGAGTTCAGTATTGTGAAACGATTTTATAAAAAATTCAAGAAGACGAACAATTTTTATCTAAAGTTTTTGGAGCGAAGAATTTATGTTTAGTCGGGAAGGCGTTGTTAATCGACGAAATAATCATTTCTGGGCAGGGGAAAATTCTTACGTTTTCAGAAATGCAACTTTTTAGACCGCTACAGTTTTAATGCGTTCTGTTGCTTTTTAAATAATTCCGTAATCTACGAAATTTACGATGTTAATTTAAATGAACAGAAATACTTAGAACTTTTAAGAGGACCAGTTACTAATTTTCTTCAAACTTTACCTACCTCCAAATATAAGACAAGACTGTTGGTATCAGATGGATGGTGCACTTGCCCATAATACCAAACAGCTTTATCGGGAATTGACAGAAATGTTCGAAGACCGATGGTTTGGTTCAAATAGGCTTTGGAGTTGGTCTCCTCGATTCCCAGAATTGACGCCACTAGATTTTTATATTTGGGGGCGCATAAAATGTGAAGTTTATAGTACACCTAGTGATAACAGGCAAGACCTACTAAATCGTGTGAGAATAGCCTTTCAGCGATTAGACCAAAACGAAATAGGGACAGCAACTATAAGAGAAACTGTTCTTCAGTTAGTTTATCTATTATTTATGATTTTTTTCTCTTCCACTAAAGCCATTTTTATTTATTTATTGTGTTAATGTCATTAAGTTCGTTTTGTAAAAGTAAGTGTTTTCTCTGTTGTCATACTTTCAAAACTATGCTTAGTTTTTAATTGTAGTTTTAATCAATATTTGACCATAAGCGTTAATAACGACAAAACCGCTAAAGATAAGTACACGGACACCTATGACATATCGATGCGTAGATTAAATCGTTATCTAAATATATAAAAATATACAGTGTTCGATTGGAAAAAAAATTACTTTCTTGAGTTTGAAGCTTTTCGGCTTTGCCACTAAATTTTGGACGCCCTGTATAACCTGTGATAGGCTGCAAATATATTTAGTGAACCCTTATGGTTTGACTTGCTGTTTTTAAAATATGAAGGTTTTGTGTTTGAAGTCTAAATATAATTGTGAATTAAACATTATCGAAATGATACTGGGTATCTTAATTGAATTAAACGTTTCGATTGTTTGAAAATACTAAAAACAAGTTGAAAATGCAAGGCATTGTCGCAACGAACTTCGTATTATCCAAATATGGAAAGAATGGCAAAGTTATAATTAGCGCCAATAGACCGTCATTGCTAACTTTCTATTATCACGGTCTATATTTTTAGACTTAGCTGTGCCAGAGGAGTCCAAATATGTGCCACACATTGATTTTGGACATATTTGGATTTTTGAAATAAACTTAATTTCCCGAGGGCATCGGGTATCTGTGGCCCGATTTTATGGGGGATAGGATATTTCAACTCAGCTATGCCAGAGGAGTCTAAATATATGCCACACATTGATTTTGGACGTATTTGAAATTTTAATTTTTTCGACGGAATATCGCGGGGGCTCGGCGTCCCCGTTGCCCGATTTTAATGCACATCAAAACTTAAGCTTTGGACACCAAGCTGAATCGATTGATGTATCACACAATGATGTCCGACCATTAGAAAGGCCTCGGACGGACGCACACACGGACGCACGGACAACAAATCGATTTCATAAACGAACGAAGTTCGTTGATAATAATCATCAAAATCGTACAAGTAGTTTAGGTAATGCTTTTACATACGAACGGCCGACGCGCCGGCTTCTAGTCTAATAATTGATTTTGTTTTGATATAATCGGAAATACATCATCTCCCCCGGAATGCATAACGCCCAGATGATTCTATATTTGCATATGAACTTCCCAAAGTTGCCGATAGGTGGCGATACGTGTTACATTATTATAGTATTTTCACACCTAACACTCAATTTAAAATTAAAGATTAATTCAAACAAACTGAATAGTATATCCTAGTAATATTTATACAAATGAAATATTAAAAACTTTAAAAAATCTATTTTTTAATTATTGCGTTGTTCCGTCGTATGGTAATATTATTTCGGGATATTCAATCAATAACGAAACCAGAAAACCAACGCATAACGCCATCTATCGGTGACTGAAGGAAACACTAACACGTATATAGAATCTACTGTTTGTATCTATGAGACGTTCTACATTCAGAGGAGATTGTGTATTTCTGATATAATCTATCTCTAATCGCATGGAAAAAATAGAAAAAAATGGTTGTCGAAATTTTTGATTTTGATATCGTCGCATAACTTCTCAATTCATTTTTATAAAAAACAAAATTACCATACCAGATGATTTCATCATTTGTTTTATGCATATAAATATGTCAAACACAACTTTAAAAAATTAAAAAATAAATTTATTAACAAATTACAAAGTTAATGTTTGGAGAACAATGGGTAGTACAATTCTGTCTTAAAACTAACGTTCGTCGAGTTTTTATTAACTCCGAAAAATCGCAAATAAAGCGTTTCTAATAATTGCAAAATTGATTATCATATTTATACTAAAGGTTATTGAATTTCGATATAATTTCTTCTCCCCTAAGTTAGAACGTCCTCGTTCTTTGGGGTAGTATCAGTTACATCTTTTTCTAATGTTTCCAATTCGTTGTCCTTTTTCGTTTGTTTCTTATTTACAATTTTAAATTTATACCTAAACATGTACAATAATAAACAGATTACGATTAAAACAATTACAATAGCAATCGTTACAAAAAGTGAACAAAATGAAATATATGTTGCAATTTGCTACGAGCTTTCGTAGTAACAGAAACAAACAAGATGTTAAATTGGAGGTGATTATATTTTTAATTGGTGAAAACATATATAAATAATAAGCAGGTCAAAATTCATACATCTGCATATAAAGCACTGCTTTGACTAATTAGGTAGCAGCCGATCATTTAAAGGCTACTGTCGAATTAAAATTAATTAGATAGTAGTTAGATCTATCACGATCAACTATTGTATAATTTCCGAAACGTTCCTAATTTACTAAGTTTACACACAATAAGAATATTCAATTTTCTTACACTAAAACGTATATGTTGGGTTCTTATTTTACAGGCAACAATTGTATTTACAATCTTTGCTAGCTCAGACCTTTTAAGGATGTAGAGGAGAGTAGGTCAATGGTGCCACCTCCGATGTTAACCCGATTAATAAGCGCCACGCGCTTGGATTTCATAAGTATAACCCACCGACGATTATATAGTATTACTAAAGCACGAAAATGTAACACTTGGTTGGCGTGTTAAAATAAGAATCCATCACCTACATGCATCACAACTAAACCCAAGATCATATTTAAATCAAACATAAAATTATAAGGTCTGTGAAGCAGACGAGAGTACTTAGCTGAGTGGTTGGAATCTGAATTGTTGTCTGCCGAATACTTGCAGAACCCGAATTCCGAGCTTCTATATTTAAATAGGCAAAGATGACCAATTGATTTTCGAGACAGGCTACGTAACAGGAGGTACAAGATGGTGTAACTGCACACGTTCAATAGGTGTTTACTTTAATTTCGGTTATGATCCATAAACTTGTCACGACGTTACAATTTCACTGCATCCCTTAGATGTTCACCATAAATTGCTTATTTGCCCCTCAGATTTTAGAATTATCGACTCCAAACCAACCAAACAAAGTTGTACCCACAGGAACTAACCAGGAACCAAAAGTCGAAGACGAAAAGGTAAAAGGAACAAACTAAAAAAAAGCTGTAAAATGATAATCCCTAATTAGGAAAACCATGTGTCATTTGCATTATAAAACTAACCTGTAGAGAATTCACTACCAACGAAAATATTTGTAATCGCCAAGCATCCACAATGTTTGTATATAATTCACAAACACTTAAAACATTTTTACTTAATGGATGACCTTAATTAATTCGAATACGAAACGAAAATGTGGATTCACTACAGCTTTTGAGATGGAGGATGATTTCCTTCAAACACAAACAACGGAAATGACAGAAAAGCGTTCAAACATAGGGGGCAACACCAGACGGATCAAATGTGTCACAGATAACTAACCAGAAGCGTACTCAGGAATTATTGCCCATTCGCATACAAAATTTCTATTAAAACACAAACGAATTATTCCAACGGCAAATTAAACCTAAGTCGATTTTGGAACGTAACATAATTTCCCCCCCTACCAACACTAAGACCTGTATAGGGTTACCAATGAAAACTGTAAACCACAACATTAAGAAACCCAACCCTACGACATGAAAACCCAACCCGAAGAAGAATCAACAGTAGATTTGGCTTAACGAATGAAACCCCAACACTAATGTGTGGTTACCAACAGTCGCAAAAGCGTATGGATTCATCCCAAACAAAACAATCCGCTAAAGGACCAAACCAATAAACGAATCCAACCAAATGAAAACGTATTCGTGAGCAAGTCGACAAAGTCGAAGTACTAAAAAATATAGAATCTCACGCAAAACCCAGCACCATCAAAGAGTAGAGTTTACACCACTAAACCGAAAAGGAGAAGGGTAGAAAAAGGTAGAAAATTTTGGTAAGCACCAAGGACACCAATTGCCCTGAAAACCGCTAAAACCCCAACCCCAAATACAAAACAACCTCCCTGACTAAACCCCAAAAGGAACCCCTAAAGGATGGGTAAAAGTGGAAAATAGGAAATTAAGAATGTAGAATAAAACCCAAAACAAGAGGCTAGGACAACCCTGGAAAGATTATTGCGGTCAGGAGTTTCATAGTCGGCGTGAGTGTCGAGTGAGTGGCACTGAATCTAACACTACTTCCAAGACCCTTGCGACTAGATAGAAAAGCGCGCCGGCGGGTCCTCCAGCAAAATTCCACACACACGCCACCCACGACGTCCACTACTAATGCTTTCCAGAATAAACTCCCCCCATCCAGGAAAGGATTTAGTCTTGAGCCGGACTTTCAACCACAAGACTAACGGACTCTCCTGCAGTTATAGAGTGCGTCTCTGAAAACCCTAAGGAACCCCCCATCCCCATAGATGTATATTAAAAAAAAAGAAAGGAAGTATATCCAAAATTTTGCCCAGAAAGTTTCCAAAAAAATAAAGGACTAGGACAGCTAGCCTGGCTTTTGCTTTGCCTACGGCTTCGGATCTATAGAGGAGAGTTTAAGGATAATCGGTTCACCTGTAACCCGGGCTTGAACCCAAAAAATACTCTACGGCCTCCCAAGAGGTTTGTCCTAGGCTAGGCCAAGCCTTGCCGGAAATAAAAGCTCCGACATCCCTCCACAACCATACCCCGCAGCCCCCAAACCAAGCAAAACCCTACAAGAATAAAGAAGGGAAAGCAAGAAGAGTCACAATCGAGTAAGATTCTCTCATCTTCACTCTTCTCCCAGTAGAAAAAGTAAAAAACAAAGGAAAATGACATGGCTTGATGAACAACTGGTTACCACAAAATGACCTAGAAGTCCCCTGCAAACATGCTCAACCAACCACCCTAAAATACGTCATAATCGGGAAATATCACTAATCAAATAAACATAACAGTACGGTGTTCTGACACTAAGTTTATACTGAATCGTAAAGTCACAAACCAAAACGGATTGATATCTTCTACAACAAACCAAACTAACAATACTCACTAAATCAGATACACGTGTTTACCCCACTTAACCCTAACCAAAATAAATGTACTTTGCTTTCATCGTGTACTAATGAAAGTACCCAAAATATATAAAATCTAACCAAAATTGCATCAGAAGAATATTCATATTTTCTAGATTTACATCAAAGTCGACATAAGTCGTCAGGTATCCGTCAACAACCTATTAATCAAAATTCTACGGCCTACAGTTTTAGGTCACACCAAAAAAATAATTATTTCTCGTAAAAAGAGACCAACCAACAAACACAAATAAATGCCTAAATATAACAATCTTAATCAGATAATCCTATCACTAAATCAAACTTCATCGCTTAGGTGTCAACGTTAAATGCCATCACAACTCTAAGGCGATTTTTTCCTTTTCTGACGCTTACTTTGTCGAATCGTACTCAAAGATATGTTTGTCACAATCGGTAATTCAAGTTCCAAGGTTATTTTTGAAATCATCTCAGCTTCCGTTACGGAGTGCGCAAGTTTCAAATCTCAATTACTCAATTTTATTTTATTTGTTTTTTATAAATAAACAAAGAATTCGATTTTCCTTACAAATTGAACTAAACTATTTTTCACTCTACACATAATAAATAAATTTAATCGGTCCTTCCTCTCTTCCTCCTCTTCTCTTCCCCAACTGCACCTCTTATCAATCCCTTCTTCATTGACTTGCTTTATACCTTGCTTATGACTCTTTTTCTATTTTCTATTATTTCTCTTCTTTTAATTATTTCTTTCATCCACTCTATCCCTTCCCCTCTTTCTCCCAGCAACTCCCTTCGTTCTCTCTCTTCCACTCTCACTTCCTCGCATTCTCTACTTATGTGATATAAGTTCTCCCACGCTTCCCCACACATCCTACACTTTCTATCTATGTCCTCTCTCCAATATCTGTTTTCCCTTTCTTCATTCCCTACCCTAAACCTCGCTATAATTCTTTTTCTTTTAATCCAATCCTTCCCGTTAAATATTTTGGTTTTCATCTGATCTTATTTCCCAGTAATTTACGTTGTACTTTCCTTCTTTTATTTTTCCAGCTCTTTCCTGCGCCTGCAAATCTAAATCCCTTCTTATAATGTCCATTTCTACCGATCTTCCTTCTCTTCTTATTCTTGCTATCTCTTCTCGTGCATACCCCCTCTTTCATAATATAACTTTCTCTCTTCTTCGCCAAATTTTACCCTCTGCATTTCTATTTCCTTCCAACATTCATTTAATATCTCTTTCTCTATCTTACTTTTTATCCCCTCCTCATACCTCATCGCCCTTTTCCCGGTTTGTATCCTTATTTTTCTAACTTGACTTCGTCCTCTACTATGTATCCTGGTGTTTCTCTTTCTAAACCTAATGTCCATTTCCAATACTTTTCTTGGATCCTCTCCAGCTCATACCATTCTTTCCATCCCCATATTTCTGCCCCATATTTCAAAACACTTGTCACCATCTTCTCAAACAGCCATCTTCTTTTCTCTAAATCCTTTCCGAATATTCTTTCTCCTATGCCCCACACTTGCCTTACTATCTTGTTTCCTTTCTGTTCTAGCTCTTTTATATGGTCTCTATTGCTATTGTCAGCACTTATAACGTATCCTAGGTATTTGTATTTGTCAACTTTTTCTATTTCTTCTCTTCCCCACCACCATTTTATTTTCCTATCCCTTCCTTTTTTTTCTTAAACTCCATGATCTTTGTTTTCCCACATTTGCCTCCAATCCTTTCTTCTCTAAGTACTTTTTATTCCATTTATAGTCTGTTTCATTTCTTCCTCACTCTTTGCTATTGCCACTATGTCGTCTGCGTACGCCAACACCTTTACTTTTTTCCTTCCCACTACTATCCCCCCCACTTGCTGTTTCTCTAATTCTTCTTCCATGTCTCCTATATACGCCGCAAATAAACATGGGCTCATTGGACATCCTTGTCTCAGTCCCTTAATGTTTTGAACCCATTCCCCATTTCTCCTTTTACTTTTGTCTTACATGTTGTTTCCAAATAACATTCTTCAATTGCTTCTACTAATCCTTCACTTATTCCTCTTTTCCTCATATATCTCCACATACTTTCTCTTCCTACCCTATCAAACGCCGATTTCACATCTATAAAATTGCCCACATTTTACCTCCTTTCTTTTCAATTTGCTTATTGATTAAATGTTTGAGTATATAGATGTTATCTATCGTACCTCTCCCTTTTCTAAAACCCGCCTGCCAATCTGGTAGTAACCTTTTTCTTCTAATTCTTTTACTAATCTTTTCTTAAAATTTCCCCATACACTTTATACCCTACATTTAATAAGCTTACTGGTCTGTAACTTTTTGGCTCTGTTTTGTTTCCTCCTTTGTATATTGGGCACACTACTGCCTCCTTCCATTGCTTTGGGACTCCTTCTCCTTTCCATATCCTTTCCATCGTCTCCCGCAGTTTTTCCCTCATTATTTCTCCTGTATATTTCCACTGCTCTCCCTGAATTCCATCTGTGCCTCCTGCCTTTCCTCTCTTAATTTTTCTGATAGCTTCTTCCATTTCCTCTCTTCCTATATCTCTTCTCTCTCTCTCCATTTATTTTATGCTCCTCTACTCCAATCCCATCTTCTATTCCGCTCAATTGTTCCCTTGCAATGCTCCTCCCATTTTTTTGCTTCTACTCTTATATCTGCTCTTTTTTTCTGTTTGCATCTTTTTAACAAATCCCATACTTGCTTTTCATTTATGATTTTTCTGTATCTTTTCCACTATCTTCCTGTATTCTTCTTTTCTTTTATCACAAACTACCTTGAGGTTCAGCTTTAACTTTCTAAACTCTTCTACCTCTATTTTGCCTTTTTTCCATTGTCTTCTCCCTCTTCTCATATCCTTCTTTGCCCTCTGACACTCTCCATTCCACCATTCATATCGTTTTCCTAACTGCCCACTCTCTTCTTATACTCTTTAGTCACCGTAGCCTCTTCCATTTTCTCTACTATCATCCTTATTTCTTCCTCTATATCCTCTTCTCTCCCAATTCTCTTCAAGTTTTTTTTATACCATTCAATACTTTCTCTTGTCCATATCTTCCTTTTTCCCCACTGTTGCTCTTTTTCATCTTTCAAATCTTTTCTCTCTCCTCCTTCCCCACTATCGTTAGTTCCAATGGTTGATGATCTGACTCCTCTCCTTCTCCTATTCTAAACTCCTGTACGTCCTCCAGCACTTTTTCATTTATCACCATTTATCACCACGTAGTCAATCACCGACTCTCCCCTACCTCCTATAAACGTGTATTCCCCTATTCCTTCTTCTTCCATGTTGCCATTCAACACTGACATAATTGCGTCGCTAAACCTTGTCCCCTTTACTAAATTTCACAAAACGTCTACGTAAATTATATCGATTGGCTGTCTTACTATAGGCTTTTGTTAACCTTTTTAAAACATGTTCTTTAATAGAATCGTAAAGTTTTAGATTAGAATCCAACGCAACAGGTTCAGAAATCTCATTGTCCTCAACAGAAGATTTTCCAAACTCAGTACCCAACAAAACATGTTCTTTACCAAACAGAGCAAAATGAGGTGTACAGCCAATTACTTCGTGTTTCGCTGTTCTAATTGCACAGCCGACTTTAGCCAAATTCCTATCCCAATGCCTATGATCGTCTTCAATACACGATTAATTTTTTTATATTTTGCGCCCCACGTTGGGCGCCATATTTGCTACGAGCTTTCGTAGTAACAGAAACAAACAAGGTGTTAAATTGGAGGTGATTATATTTCTAATTGGTGAAAACATATATAAATAATAAGCAGGTCAAAATTCATACATCTGCATATAAAGCACTGCTTTGTCTAATTAGGTACCAGCCGATCACTTAAAGGCTACTGTCGAATAAAATTAACGAAGATAGTAGTTAGATCTATCACGATCGACTATTGTCTAATTTCCGAAACGTTCCTAATTTACTAAGTTTACACACATTAAGAATATTCAATTTTCTTACACTAAAACGTATATGTTGGGTTCTTATTTTACAGGCAACGATTGTTAACCCGATTAATAAGCGCCACGCGCTTTGATTTCATAAATAAAACCCACCGACGATTATATAGTATTACTAAAGCACGAAAATGTTACACTTGGTTTGTGTGTTAAAATAAGAATCCATCACCTACATGCATCACAACTAAATCAAATATCATATTTAAATCTAACACAAAATTATAAGGTCTGTGAAGCAGACGAGACTATTTAGCTGACTGGTTGGAATCTGAATTGTTGTCTGCCGAATACTTGCAGAACCCGAATCCCGAGCTTCTATATTTAAATAGGCGAAGGTGACCAATTGATTTTCGAGGCAGGCCCCGTAACAGGAGGTACGAGATGGTGTAACTGCACACGTTCAATAGGTGTTTACTTTAATTTTGCTTATAATCCATAAACTTGTCACGACGTTATAATTTCACTGCATCCCTTAGATGTTCACCATAAATTGCTTATTCGCCCCTCAGATTTTAGAATTATCAACTCCAAACTAACCAAACAAAGTTGTACCCACTGGAACTAACCAGGAACCAAAAGTCGAAGACGAAAAAGTAAAAGAACAAAATAAAAAAAAAAGCTGTAAAATGATAATCCCTAATTAGAAAAACCATGTGTCATTTGCATTATAAAACTAACCTGTAAAGAATTCACTACCAACGAAAATATTTGTAATCGCCAAGCATCCACAATGTTTATGTATAATTCACGACACCTAAAACATTTTTACTTAATGGATGACCTTAATTAATTCGAATACGAACCGAAAATGTGGATTCACTACAGCTTTTGAGATGGAGGATGATTTCCTTCAAACACGAACAACGTAAATGACAGAAAAACGTTCAAACATAGGGGGCGACACCAGACGAATCAAATGTGTCACAGATAACTAACCAGAGGCGTACTCAGGAATTTTTCCATTTGCATACAAAATTTCTATTATTACACAAACGAATTATTCCAACGGCAAATTAAACCTAAGTCGATTTTGGAACGTAACAAATTGGACAAGTTTTTGTTTCCTCTTTTAAATCTTTGAAATTTCGGAGATGTTCCGTTTTTAAGTTTACAGTTACATTGCTTTGATAACTATTAATTTTGAGAGGATTTTGATATGAAAAGTTGTTAAAAAAATTTTCAAAAATTTGTTTGCTTATAATGATTTTATAGTTATTTTCAGAAGATAACAGCACGTTATTCGTTACTTTAAGATGGTCAATATTGTCCAAACATTCATCTACTATATCCAAACTTGATTTAGTGGAAGTTAAAATTTTTCCATCATTTGATACAGTTGATAGTTGTTATTGACTAAGGCGTAGACGCAATTTTTACTGTCTGATAAACTACACTTGTTTATTATTTGTGTTTCACTACAAACTGCTTGATTTTCAATTTTCTTGCACTTTTCATCAGTCCAAAATTCAGCTTTTGCACTCTGGTATATTGGTAGGTTAATGAGTTAAGGATGGGTATATATAATATACATATTCAATTAATTGATTCGGTTTATAAGTCAACTGCAAATGTTTTATAACCGCAATTAGTTCAGAATTTGAAATAATTTCTAAATTAATAGTTTCCGAAAATGCCATTAAAGTGGTTCGTTGAATACGCTGATGAATATTTAGTAATCTTATACTGACATAATTATTATATTGAATGCTCAATTGTATTTCAAGGATATCGGTAATATTGATGATTTCATTAAATGATGAATTTATGTTCTTTTAAATTGTTTGAATATTATTTGAATATCGTTCAGTAATATGATTTGCAAACGATGTGTATTTTATCCATTTGTTTGATTACTTTGTCTTGATTTTTAAAAAGTGCGTCTAAATTTGTATTAATTTCTATTAAATCATTATTATCTAAGTTGCCTGTTATGTATTTAATTGCGGTACCTAACGCATCAAATATTCTATATTTGAATTTTGATCATTGTTCTTTTATGCATTCGCAATTATCCTTTAAAATACTAATTAATTCTAAGACTCTAGGGTGCCTACTTTACTTAATATTTTTTATATAGCTAGTTTCAAAGCTAGTTATGTTAAAGTAAAAATAAAACTTATGATAGTGGTTTAATATCTTAAGGCTGCACTTCCCGTCCGCGTCGAAATTTGTTCATTTTCAAACATGTTTTACGATCTTAATACGCAATGTATTGACTTATTTTAAATTGTTTATTAAATAATAATCCATTCTCTACCGCACTGTAGAGCTAGTTTTGGGAATTTGTCTATGCTATGTCTATAACATTGATTTATATCTAAGGCTATGTTGAACATTTTGTTCAAGTTTTTCAGCTGATTCCGTGCATGGATTTATTTCGCGTAAATTCTATATGACAGTTCTTTCGATTTGTCAGTGTATAACATTGCCCAATTTGCTATTTAATTATTATTAACAATGGAACAAAATAAATAAGAACACCCGTGTTAATTATTCATAAGAAATATGCAGGGAGTGTGGCCTATGTGACAGAAAATGTATTCACTTTTTCACAGCTCGCTGTAATAGAACTCCCACCAACTCTTCCAGTTATTTATCGTAAACTTCTTCCGTATTCTTTTCGTCTCGTGTTGCACGTGCGTTTGAAGGTGACAACTTTTGCTAGCACTTAGTGTGATATTGTATGGCGACATATTATAGCTAAGATAAGTTTTCTTCCCTGTGTCCGTGTTTGTCGCGCTCTGTTTCGATTATTGCATATTTATCATAAAACGTTTTATTTACAAAATGGGTACGAAGAAAAAAAGCATAAGTCGCATACCAAGTCGGAAACGCCGCATGGCTCGTATGCGATCCATCGCGAGTGCACCTCAAAGGTAAGTGAAACTATCAACGGCGTGTGCTTCTTGAAAGAATTAAAAAAATAATAACATCTTACTATAAAAAAATTCCGTATTGTAGGCCAAATGTCTCTGAAAGTCCTGAGGAATCGGTTGTGGGCGACGGTGGAATGCAGTAAGTACCGCACAGTTATTCTGCTGAAGAAATCATTATGAAATTATAAACAATTTTTACTCGAGCATTATAACTTTTCAGATCACTTGAAATTGAACTAAACTATCAACGCAGTACTGATGAGTTGTTAGTAGAGTTGGCAAATTCGCAACAATCGGAATCTCTAGAGGAAATAGAAGTAGACAATGCCTTGTATTTATTCAAACGCATTTTAATTTTTTCAAATAATATGTGACATTACTTTCAAGATCATCTCAAGTTACACATGGTCAATTAGGTAAATATGAAGAAATCTGTTGTTATACCTCAAAAGATCAAAATACTGATAGGAATGAAATTGAAAATACTACCCCTCTATTACAATTGAATTCTCAATTACCAAAAGAAAAGTAAGTTAGGTATTTTATTTAATCGATTTTTGTTTCATATCTATAATTACAGCAATGCAACAATTAATTCACACATTTTGAAGTGTCAGGTAGAAGAATTGTGGATGTAAAACATTTTATGAATGAAATTGTATATTTTGAACACCATGGCCTTTTCTTTTGCTCATATACAAATTTAAAAATTACTTCGAAACTAGGATTGGCTATTTTAGTATGTTCAATATTGAATGTGAGATATGTCTGAGACAACAAACGGTGACCTCTAAAGAACCAAAAAATGACATATTTGACATAAATAAATCGATGGTAATGGGCACAATTCTTACTGGAGACAACTACAATCAAATGGAACAGTATTCTGTTGCGCGTGACGTTCCGTGTATGTCATCAAAATTCTTCCAGAAACAGCAATCTGAATTAGGTTCAGTGATCCATGATCTAGCATGGAATTCTATTGAGGCAGCGGGCAAAGAAGAATCCGGAATCGCGATAAGAAAAAGGACATATGGACCCTGATGGCATTCCTTTTATAAAAGTCGTTACGGATGGTACATGGTGTAAGAGGTCTTATAGAACCAATTACGACGCACCTTCCGGAGTGGTAAGATTATTTTACAATTTGGTCAATATTTATTTTATAGAGCTTAAATGACAAGTTTGAAAGTTAACGACAAAGTAAATATTTTAAACATTTTCTCGTGGAGTATAGATGGCATTTCTCTTTTTAAACACTTTCAATTTTTTGCATTGTCTCTAAAATTAACACTCTTAGGTCCGTTATATTCTTTTGATATAATTATCTTACAGCTCAATTTATCAATCGATGAATATAGCGGGTCTTATTGAATATAATGTTTAATTCTACATATTGCAATCAGAAAGGTTTCAGGGTGTTATTATTGAATATGAAACCAAGAAGGTGTTGTTTGTCGGTATTTGGAATACCTATTGTTGCATTTGTGCTCGATCACAAAACAAAGGAATAGAGCCGCAGGATCACAAATGCTTTAAAAATAGGAATAAATCATCCACAGGAATGGAAAGCGACATCATTGCTGAAGGATTTCGCAGGAGCATTGAACTGCATAATTTGAAATTCGCCTTCGTTGTAGGAGATGGCGACAGTAGTGTAGCCCGAAAAATGGTCGAAACACGACGTTATAACGTCCGTGGGGTCCAAAAAATTGAATGCAGCAACCACATCCTTAGAAATGTATGCACAAAGCTGAGGGAATTGTGTAAGAGAAGTGTAAGAGGTGGAAGTCGCATCATTAAAACCCTTCGAGATGTTATTAAAAACATAAAAAGAATGAGATGTGGAGTGCAAAGTGCGGTTTCGTATGCCATCAACCTTAAAGGAACTGATGTTGAAAAAGTCACTTGCCTTCAACAGGACACCCTTAACAATCCCTATCACTATCTTGGTCAGCATACGAAATGTAAGGAATATTTTTGCAAAGGACAGTCTGACTTTTTAAACTATGTACCAGAAATGCAGACTTCTGGATTATTTGAAGATGTTGAAACCATTTTTATTAATTTGGCCAAAAATAGTGAACACCTACTTCATAATATGAACAACAATGCCGCAGAAACCTACAATTCCATTGTTGCGAAGTATGTAGGAGGCAAGCCTATTCTAATAGGAATTCTTACACAATACGCTGTGAAGCAGCTGTTGTGGCATCAAATAACAATTCGTCAGAGGTAAGCCAAATAATTATACAAAAAGCAGTAGATAGGAGTCCGGGAAAGCACTCTAAAAGAATGATAAATTATAAAAAAAATCAGATATTGCGACATCGTTCTTTGTTTAAAATTAGTAAACAACCGAAACCTTCAAAGAAAATACAACATGAAGATATTTTTCTACACACCCCTAGTGATACACAAAGCCAATAAACGCAAAGTAGTGGAACTGCCTCCTTGCTTCCTCATTTTCACCCGCGACTCTCCTGCGAAACTAAGCGAGTGGAACAGTTCAGCCTTAATGTGTCCCAAATGTTCGGGAAAGTATCCATTGGTTTGAATTTCTTCAATTCAAAGACTGCTGTTCTCTGCCAACAGCAGGTTGATTCTGTAAAGGAATTTTTTTCTTTATTCTCTTTAGGTTTCTAGTGTGAATATTTGTTGGTCTTTTTGACAATTCTCTAATTTCTAAAATTTTGTTACCGTTAATATTTGTTTTCATCAGGCCAATAAAATTTTGATTTTAAATGATTATACGTTTCGGTAACACCATTATGATTAAGAGAATGGTATTGACTAATCGTGTTATATTGATCATCCAAAGTGTTGCTTTTAATGAATTTTACGTTATTATCGAATAAATGTCTTGCGATCACAAGAAATTTTGATTCGAGCTCTTTATCGCTAAAATGTATACCATATAAAATATTAGGATTTATTACTTCTTTAAAACACGTATTTAAATTCTCTAACTCGTTGCCTCTTCTAATAGTAATGACGTAGTTATGTTTTGAAAATGGTCTTGTATATTTTACGTTATACTGATCTCCAAATTTAAATATTATGAGATACATGAAATAATTAATAGGATTTTCTGATATCGGTAGAGTAAAAACCGGGTTTTCTAAGGAAGTGTGCTGTGTGTTATTGTCGGATTCTGTGTTTTGCCTATTTTCATTTGTGTTTAAGATTTCATCTAGTTCATTTAAGGAAAATTCCAAATCATTATCTACGTTTGGGAGAATGGACAAAAGGTCCAGGTCAGAGTCGTTAGTTATTATTTCTTTAGTATTTATTTCAATTCGAGATAAAGCATCTGCAACTGAATTTTCTTTACCTTTTTTATATATTATTTTATAATCAAATTCCTCAAGCCTTAATCGCCATTTAATCAATCTAGAATTTGGATCTTTAAGAGAGAATAGCCAAACAAGGGGTTTGTGATCAGTTTCTATCACAAATTGTTTTCCATAAATATAGGGCCTAAAATGTTTTGTACATTCTACAATACTAAGTAATTCACGCTCTATAGTTGAATAATTTCGCTCAGCACTATTTAAAGTTCTAGAGAAATATGAAATTGGTTTGTTATTTTGGGATAATACACCACCAATAGCTACTCCGGAAGCATCAGTCGTGACATGAAAAGTTTTATTAAAGTCAGGATAAGATAATATGGGAGCATTAATTAATAATTCTTTACAATGATCGAAAGCTTGCAAATAATTTGGGTCTGTGATTTCAATGTTTGTTCCCTTTTTGAGGCATTTTGTAAAAGGTTGAACCATTTTTGCAAAATTTTGAATGAAACGTCTATAATAACCAATGAGTCCTAAAAATGACTTTAATTTTTGATGGGTTGGGTTTTATACCTTCTGATGTGATTACATGACCGAGAAACGCGACTTCCTTGCACAAAAATTCAGATTTATCCAGTTGTACTTTTAAATTAAATTTGACGAGTTTTTCAAATATTAGTTTAAGGTGTATTAAATGATCGTGCAAAGATTTTGGAAATATTATTACCTCGTCTATATACAGGGTGTCCCACCGGGAACGCCATCGATAGATTATAGGAAAACTGTGGATGAGAAAAATTTGAAAATTTGGTAGTATACTAACATCGACGGGAGCAGTTCCGTTAAAATATTTTCAAAATGGTGACACTTCCGGTTATACCGGAAGTAGGTGCCAACTTACTTATTTTAAATAGAACACCTTATATATTATTCCATTTTTGGATTTTGCACAAAATTCTAGACAAATTTTGTGTTAAATGTCTTATACCTAAGTCTAACTGTTTTGGACTTATTTTAAATTTTATGTCAAAAATGACGTTTCCAGGCCTAAACAAAATTATAAAATTTTCCTATACTAATGCTTTTATTATTTAATTGGAACGAGTTTCCTTGTAGCAGGTGACCTATTTTAGTGGACTATGTCAATATTTTAATAACAAATTAATACAGGGTGTTCAAAAAAAAAGGATTAAAATTAAATTCAAAACACGTCAAAAGTCTTTTTTTTAAATGCAAGCACTTTGTTTTTATAATTTTATCTTATTTAGCATCAAAAATAACGTAGACTTTGTACAAGGTTATCTATTCAAAAAATTCATGGTTTTCGAAATATTGGCAATTTAACTTTTTTTTTGTTGCACAAATGCAATTGTATTTCTTTTACTATGAATGGTTATTTCTAATTGGCCATGATGGCGTTAGAAAACAATCATCTGTCAAGGATATGTCAAACTGTTAAAAATGTTTAATAATCATGCCGGGACGCTTAAATTATACAAACGAAGATAACTTAAATTTATTTATTATTTATGGACAATGTGATAAAGTTATATCAAGAACATGTGTAACATTTGCAGCAAGATACCCGCAAAAACAGAAACCATCACCAGAAGCCCTTAGAGGAATAATAGAAAATTTCAAAATCTTTGGACCCGTTAATTCAAATGAACAGACAAATAACCTAATTGTTTCATTTACAAGAAAGAACAATTAATTAGAGACCAAAATCGCTATTTTCATCATAAAATATTTGTTTATACCATCGGCATAAAGAAATAATTTCTGACCTTTCTTCTAAATTGAAATGATTAGTACGAATGACTTCTGAGACGTTTAAATTCGTATTAAAATTAGGATCCATTAAATTAACATTGGTAATTGGTTCTACTTTTAAAGGATGCTGAAAGTTTATTTCAATGTTGATATTGTCTTTAAAAGGAATTGTGCAAAGGCCATTTTTTGAATAAGCAATTGATTCTGGAATAATATAGTTATCTAGTTTCGTTTCAGGAATTAGGACTTGACCTTCTTCAATATTTACTGGTACTTTTAAGTGAGTACTAACATTTTGTTTAACAGGTTGACTGCCAAGGGCAAAATCAGAAAAATATTAAAAATTTCATTTTCAATTTTTTTGATATGTAGTATAGAAATTGTCGATTTAAAGCTATTGCAACTATTGGTTTTCAATTATCTAATTTATTTATTTTATAAAACGTGTTTTTAATAAGCAGACACCGGTGTCTGCAATTTTCAATTTGGGTCTGCAACTTCACGAAAATGTGTTTGCAGACACATTGCAAGTCGTAACTTGTCATTTGTAAGGACTGAGAGCGAAAAAACATTAACATTGAAAAACTTGCATAACTTTTATACCAAATAATTTTTTTACAAAATTTTGATATAGTAGGCTTTGAAATAGTTGTCAGAATATGTCGTCAAATTATTATTTTTATTTGAGCAAATTGTGTTCACAATGGCAAAAGTAGTGGAAGTACATAGATTAATCATTAAAAAATTTGTTGAGAATCCACAATGGTCAATCGATCGCATTGCAAAGGAGGCAAAAGTTTGCAGGCAAGTGGCAGCAAAAGTCATCAAGCGGTACAAGGAAGACTTTACCATAACACAGAAACCAAGAAGTGGACGATTAGAGGGTTTTCATTCACCAAAAAAGGTGCAAAAGGCAATATCTGCGATGGTTAAGAATCCGCTGATATCAAACCGGAAATTAGCTGCAAAAGTCGACTTGTCGGAAAAGACAATTCGAAAAATAAAAAAAGAGTGGATTTAAGTCCTACAAAGTTTAAACAACTCCAGATCGTAATGCGGAGAAAAACATTGAAGCCAAGAAACGAGCCAGAAAGTTGAGAGCAGATTTTTTCCAAAAACGTCAATGTTGCGTGAGGGACGATGAGACTTACGTCCTCGCCGATTTTTCTCAACTACCTGGTCAGGAGTTTTATGTTTCCTGTGGACGAGGAAATGTTCCTAAGAAGTTTAGAATTAAAATAAAATCCAAGTTTCCAAAAAAAAATGGTACGAAGAGAATCATGTCGATTTTGTACCCAGGGAGGCTAACCCACCAAATTGCCCTGAGCTTCGCCCAATCAAGCGGTATTGGGTTTTGGTAAAAAGAAGCTTGAAGCAGACAAAAAAGGCTACAAAATCGATTGAAAGTTTTAGAAAATGTGGACCGTAGCGACCAAGAAAGTGTCGAGCACCACCATAAAAGCCATGATGGAGACCATTCCCGACAAGCTCAAAATTTTTTATGACGATAAGTCTGATTGATTTTTTGTTTTTTCTTAATTTTTATATAATAAATAACCTATCCAAAACTAAAATTTTTTTGAAAATTCATTTAGCGGTTTAAAAGTTATGCAAGTTTTTCAATGTTAATGTTTTTTCGCCCTCAATCCTTACATATGCTGATACAACTAAAAGCAGTTGTATTTACAATTCGTTGCAAGTAAGACGTCTGGGTGTTTTGTATTTGTATATGAGAATTATTTTATGGGCCTCAACATTATTTGATGTTTATATTCATTGTTTACAAAAATCGTGTGTTTTGATATTTACGATAACGTTAAATTACTTTACACATTTTGACGGCGCAAAATTTAGTTTTGTAAGTTTCGTGTTTGGTTGCTATTACTGGTCAGTTTATGTTACTATGGAGAACGTTAACCAAATGTCAAGAAAGCTTGTAGAAATGGCAAGAAGTATGGGACCACCTCTTGTTGGTAGTAATTTTCTTGTTTTCTCAAAATGAGGAAATATAAAAACTTGTATTTTTTTCATCTAGGGTTTGATGACGCATCGACTGATGAAGACTTTAGTTCTTCTGATTCCGTGAAAGATCCAGAGTATGTTCCACCTAGCAGCGAATCAGAACTTGACCTGTCCAGTCCTACTGCATTTGTAGAAAATATTGATGTTGGGCAAAACGCAACACCTGTTGTTCATTTGGCATTGCTGAAACTATGCATTCAGATAGTGATAGCTCGAAAAAGGAAGATACGGTCCAAAATCTTCATGAACAAGCAACCAATGGTGAGTGGTCAGTTCCACTTGGCCGTCAACAGCAATTTGATTTTGCTGCTCTCAGGACTCAACGAAGCAGTGCTTTTAGAATGGGTGAATGGAATACCATACGATTTTTATTCTGCTCTAATAGACAATAAAATTATTGATAACATAGTAGATTAAACGAATTTATATGCCAATTAATGTCTGACCAGTGAAGCTGATATTCCTAAAACCTCGAGATGGCATAAATGGCAACCGACTGACAACACTGAAATAAGACGTTTTATTGGGTTGATTGGATATATGGGTTTGGTGAAAATGCCATCAATTGAGAATTATTGGTCTTCTAGTCTTCTTTACCGAAACGATGTGGCAAGAAACACCATGAGTCGAAACCGTTTTCAATTACTTTTACAAGCACTGCATTTTGATGATAATGAAATGTGCCCCACCTAATGATAGATTTAATAAAATACAGAGGTTAGTGGATATGTGCGTGACAAATTTCCAACAAATGTATACACCAAACAAGATCTTCTGTATAGATGAAAACATGGTTCCTTATCATGAAGCTGTATATCCCCCAAACAACTCATAAATACGGGATAAAAATTTTTAAACTATCCTGCGAAACTGGTTATACATGAAACTTTATCATATATAGTGGGAAAGGCGAACAGAGGCAAGTTTCGCTTGCCACTGATGTAGTCCTGAAATTGTCTGCACCTCTTCTAGACGCAGGAAGGACACTTATAACAGATAATTATTATACAAGTCTAGAATTGGCAAATACATTAGTGCAAAGAAAAACGCACTTATTGGGTACCCTTCGCAAAAATCGCCGGGGAAATCCAAAGGAAATAGTTACGAAGAAATTAAGAAAGGGTAAGATGATATCCAGAGAAAATCAGAAAGGTATAACCGTAACAAAATGGCGTGATAAAAGAGAAGTCCTAACATTATCGACTTGTCATACAGAAGAAACTACTGAACTTATTAGACGGACAGGACCCATTTTGAAACCTAAAGCTGTTGTAGATTACAACTTCGGAAAGGCTTCAATTGATCTTTCTGATCAATTAGCAAGTTACGGAAGTACTCTTCGGCGAAGTTTGAAATGGTATCTAAAGATTGCCATAAAGCTTCTCTCGGGAACAGCTGTTTGTAAATGCACGATTTTTATATAATTTGGTTAATTCAAAAAACATCAAAGTGAACGAATTTAGAGAACAAATAGTATTGGACCTTTGAAGAGCGAAAATAAGGTATCAGATAGTAATATTGCGCTTGGTGAAAATACTGCAGGACCTACATCATCCACTAAGAAAAAACCTAAGGCAAGTCATAAATTTGTGAAAAAACCTGGAAGTTCCAGAGCTAGTCAAAAATATTGTAGGGGCTGCTACAAACGAAAGAAGAATGGAGAAAATCCCAGATCTAAAATATTAAAACTAACAACTTATTGTGCAGATTGGGTCGGACAACCACCGAATTGCCTTCAATGCTTTAACAAAAAACATTATTCTTAAGGGGTTTATATATGGTTTTGTATTGATTTGCTTTTTTTAGAATTATTTAGTATGTACTATTCTTAAAAGAAAATTGAAATATGTGACATTTTGTCTGTTAACATAGGTACTGTCCCAAATATGATGAAGTTATGTTGTGGCACACCTTCTGTGGAGCCATAGCAGACACAGCACTACCTTACATTTAGCTTATTTGCAGATACATTGCAAACCTATAGAAAGTTTTTAGTCAGACTGCGTAGCAGACACCCGCGTCTGCTTGAAGCGTTGCCGGACATGCTCGTAAGCAGACACCGGTGTCTGCCGTGGCAGTCAACCTGTTAAAAGGTTTATAATTGAAGGGGTTTAATTCCATAAAAAAAAGGAATTTTAACGTTACTTATTTGTAATGTTTGGTTATTGTAATCTGTTTTAACTCCTAATTTTCTAAACTCATTGCTTCCTAATAATGCGTCAAATCTATCGTGCCAATTGATATCATTATTTATGCCATATTCTTTTAAAATCGGAAAAGACAAATTTAAATCAGATGTAACAGTTTGATTAAAACTTTTTATAGTAAAAGGTTTTTTGAAAAAGTTATTTTTAAAATAGTTGTATGCTGGGCCTGGGTTTATTATTGAATTTGAAGCGCCACTGTCTATCAAAATTTTTAAATTTAGGACAATGGTGATGTTGTCGAGGCTATTTCTCGAAAAATTTTTGATATTTTCATTATTATTTTGAAAATTTTGAGAGCTATAATAATTCTCTTCAAAAAATTGATTTTCTGATTGTTCTTCAACATTATGAAGTTCTTCAGATACGAAATTGCGTGGACCAGTACTTTGAAAATAATTATTACTTTGAGGTGGTCTCATTGTATTTCTAGTAGAAATTGACATTGGGGTAGGTTTGAATTCGGGTTTTCTTCCAAATACTTCTGAATTAGTGGGAAATCTTGTAGGTACCTACTGACCTACTTTGAATATGAATTGGTGCACTAGGAAAACGATTTGGATTTTGATTATAATTTCGTGTAAAACTTTGAGTATGGTTTTGATTACGGTTCTAATTATAATTTGGGTAATATTGATTAGTGTTACTAAAATTAGCACTATTTCTCGATGCCTTGAAATTTTGATTTTGATTTTGTGTATTAATTTTATGCGTATTTTTTATAGGCATCTTTTGTCTAATGAAATTTAAGAAACTAACTTGTTGTTGGTAATTATCGTAATTTCGAAATTGTAATAAACAATCTTCGAGTGAAGTCACATTTTTGTATGAAATAAACGAACGATATGGTTCTAATAATCCTGCTTTAAAAGTATCTACGCGTCATAATTTTTATTTTCTTCTTGTAAACAAGTTTGCAAATCATTCTCTAAAACGTATTCATTTCTAGGATCACCAAAACGATTCGAAAGAGCGGATTTAACATTACTCCAAGTAGAACTATCGCAAGTTACTACAATATCTCTTGCAGCGTTAATTAATTTAGAACAACAGATTTCAAAAAGTAATTTATTTAAAGTACAATTTTCTTCTCCTGTAGCTGAATTTTTATATGTTAAAATCTGTATACTATTGGCGCGGAGTAATAAATCATAATTGCTTGAAATAACTCTTTATTTTCTTGTGAAAGCGGTACTTCTACGGTTAAGTAAAACCAATAAATTCTAACCAAAATACGATCATTGTGCCGCTCTTGCAGCATATCGACCCATCTAGGGTCTGAGAACAATAGTTTAATCTGTGTAAACACGTTGCCATCAGCCCAGGTACTGACGAAACGAGAATCATAGCCGTAGATGTGGGTATTATACCAAGATACGGTGGAATATTGCTGAATTAAATTATTTACTATGAAAAATAGATTCCACAAAGTAAGGATTGAAACAATAAAAGAAACCACATAATAATTTATATCAAGGTAGATTTTACTATTATAATATATTTACCTACTAAAAATATGATTTTCCAAACCTACGCCACTGCAATACGGGAGATTCGATAATTCTGACAGGTTTATTACTCCGCGCTAATAGTATACTTAGTATAGAATACATTTTTCGCATTGTTGTAAAAAGTAAGATAAATTTCGACTTCCCCCTTCGTATTGAGGAATCATTTCTTTGGCGAGATTTATTTCTTTATAGTTGGCCATGACTACTAAATTAGTTTGATGTATTACTAAATTTGTTACTTTGCCTGAACTATTTTCAAATTCTAAATCAAATTCGCATTCGAAATTATTTGTTTTATGAGGTGAACGATCGCGGAAGCTCATAGAATACAACTCATAAATATGTATGTTATATAATAAAAGGGAAATTATATAAAAAGGATTACTTACAAGAATAAAGTGCCTAATACCATCACGTAGTTGAAAATGCTAAGTGTGTCCAGTAGAGAAATCTTCAATCTTCAAATTTCTCGAAGACGGGTTGTTGGGTAGATTCGGGCGTTGAGCAAAGCGAAGACCGTCGAAAGTTGAAGTCCTACGTTACCGTTGATCCCAATGAATCTTGTAAGAGTTTCTGTTTGATAACGAATAATTATCTTCGTTCTTGATACACAATTAAGATTTAAAAATTACCGACACTTTAGTTGAGCCGTTTGTGTATCCTGTTCGCAGCGAAAAATATGTCAAACACAACTTTAAAGAATTAAAAAATAAATTTATTTAAAAATTACAAAGTTAATGTTTGGAGAACAATAGGTAGTACAATTCTGTCTTAAAACTAACGTTCGTCGAGTTTTTATTAACTCTGAAAAATCGCAAATAAAGACATTGGATCAATGGCCTAATTTAGTGTCAACAACTACATATTGCAGTTTCTTAGTAAAATATTAAGTAAAAAGATGTATTAAGCATTTCTAATAATTGCAAAATTGATTATCATGATTTATACTAAAGGTTATTGAATTTCGATATAATTATATTCTACAATCCATTTAAAGTGAGAATTTGAATAACAATTCTCCATTGTATTGTACTTACGAGGATGTATTGATATCTAGTTAGCCTAGACCAGTTCCTTGCATAAACAAAATATTGCGTTATCATAACAACGAACAATAACTTATTAGAAGTGTCAGTGTAAAGTTTGACGTCAAAAAAGTAAACCAGAGTCACGCAATAAATTAAATGAAAAAAGATTTCCACCGAAATTGTGAAAATCGAAAAATAAAAGTATCGAGCAATCATCAAGTATCTGTATTTAAAAGGGTTAAGCAGATTTACGAAGATATGCTTAATACCCTTGGTGATCAATGTCCTTCGTATGCGACCATCAAAAATTGGAATGCAAGCTTCAAAAGAGGTAAATTTTCCATTGAAGATGATGACCGATCGGGAAGGCCAGTTTCTGTGTCAGTCCCCAAAAATATCGATGCAGTTCATGACATGATTTTATCAGACCGTCGAATTGGGCTAAAACGGATATCTGAAGCACTGAATATTTCATACGAACGCGTTCATCATATGGTTCACGTCAATTTGGACATGAGAAAAATTGCTGCAAAATGGATCCCCAAATGTTTGAATGTTAACCAAAAGCGTGGAAGAGTAGAAGCATCGCGTTCGATCTGTGCTCGATTTGAAAACGATGTAGACTTCTTAAACCGAATTGTTACTATGGATGAGACTTGGGTACATTTCTACGATCCAGAAACAAAGCAACAATCAATGGAACCAAGACCTAAGAAGTTTCGTGTCAAAAAATCTGCTGGAAAAGTTCTTGCTTCAGTTTTTGGGATTGCCATGGAGTAATCATGATTGATTTTTGGATAAGGGTAGAACAATAACTGGAGATTACTATTCGACATTACTGACCACTCTACGGGAAAATATTAAAGAGAAAAGACGCGGAAAGCTATCCAAAGGTGTTTTGTTTTTGCAGGACAACGCCCCTGCACACAAATCTCATGTTGCCATGCAAAAAATTCGTGATTTAGGGTTTGAATTACTAGAACACCCCCTTATTCCCCGATTTGGCTCCGTCCGACTATCACCTCTTTCCTCAACTGAAAAAAAGTTTAAAAGGTCGTACATTTTCTTCCAACAAGGAGGTAATAGAAGCTATGGACGTCTGGTTTGCAGAGTAAGAAGAAACATTTTTTTAAAGGACTAGAAACGTTGCAGGTTCGCTGTAATAAATGTATCCAATTAAGAGGAGAATATGTTGAGTAATAAAATATGTTGACATTGAAATTTTGTTTGGTTCTATAGTAGGCTAAGAATTTTTCAATATCTCCTCGTAAGTAGCCAGTAGGGTAAGTATTTACTACCTGCACAAGCTTGCTCTAGGCGAAAAATAAAATGTATAAGATTTGACACAAAAATGTCATACTTAAAAAACTTTTGTCACACATTACAACTTTAAATCAACATTCGTAAAAGTTTGCAAAGCTAAATTTTATTTTTAAGGAATGTAGAATTTGTCCGGAGCATTTTATTTTTTGATAGAAGTATCTGTTTATGAAGAATTAACAAAAGTATGCAAAGTATTTTTATTGGAATTAATATTCTTTACAGACAATATTTAAATGCTCCCGTCAAATTCGATTAGTATACTGCACTTAACATTGAAATTAGAATCTTTTAATATAAACTATTATAGTTGTAATCTGTGTCAAAAGTTACTCATTTTTTGATTTGTAAGGTGTATTGCCTACTCTCTGTTCGAAGGAGTAAATCTTTGTAACAAATGAGCTTGAGATAAAATTCTTATTGGATAAGTATTATCCAATTTGTATGTGAAATACTTTAAGAATTTTCTTTGAACTGATTTAATTTTTAATTCTATAAATATTCTAATAATAATTAGAATATTGTATATTCTAAGGATATTTACAGAATATTCAGTAGATGTTCAGGGCTATCTGGGTAATGTTATCTTTGTGATAAACATGCATTATTAACTTTGTTAATATCCATTGATCGACAAATGTTTAAAGAGCGATAGTATGTAATACTACCATTGTTTTTAATGGTACTACTTAACATAAAAGTAATGACATCAACACGTCGACCTTCATTTTCTTTTGATTAGTCATAATCGGTATCTTACCATTTCATTCATAATACTTCAATCTGACATACAGATATGTGGAAAATTACTAAAATGAATAATATTGTATCTAAGCATGATGCGTCAATTATAGTAGGTACTCGAAACGAATATAATGGAGTAAGTAAAAAAGTTAGGGAAAACGAATAAAATGTCAATATTTATTTATTCTAATGGTTATAAAATATACCTATAAGTACTTTCAATCACTGTATTGTGACGTAATTGTAATATACGGTGTCCCAAATGATCAGTATATACCGTTCAGTGCATATTGATTATAACAACGCTGGTAGGTATAAAATACGTAAAATGCAAAAAAAATTGCATTTGCGTCAGAAACCAAATTCGTACAGGTGCAGAAAAAAATCCTACTTTTAGTCCATATTTGAGTGAGCGTCTGGTCTGCAAAACCGTTAGTAAGAGATTTGCAGCCAACACAATATTTTCCAATTGACTGTTTATTGGTGTTTAAAATAGTACATCGATGTATTACAAACGTTTAAACGACAAACACGTTGTCGTATTCTTTAATTACCTATCACAAATTAACTTTTATTTACATCTCTTTGTAGTTCGTCAAAGCTTAATTCATTCGGTCTAAAATAAGCAAAATCGGATAGGCTCAAAAAATAAATTCGTCATTTACAACGGTAGTCTATTCTAGCACCGTAGTGACGTCAAAACAGTGTTAGAATAAGCAATAAGCGTGCGTGAATAAAATAGTAAAATACAATGTATTCGAGTTGGTAACATTCAAATATGACAATTGGTTATATTCTAATAAGGTTATATTTCATACTGGATTTGAACTTGTCAGGTAGCAAATTTTCTATAGCATTTTGGATAATTTTTCTCATTTGAGGAGGTGTTTGTGATAAATTTTCTTCAGAATTCATTTTATTAAATTGCATCAGCATGTATAGACGAAAATATAAAAAAAAGTGACGACGCTTTCAAATTAAATTGTTTCATAGCCGCCTAAAGTGACGACAAAAAAATTGCACCAACCAGAATTCCCTAGATGTGAAATTTTAATTTTTTTATTGATAACACGGTATAAAATGGCAAAATAGAAAAAAATTGTATAAAGTATTCATTTGTTCTTCAACTCACCGCGTCGCGGCTCGTTTCGGAGTTTCAAATTCGTGCTTGAATAGCTGCCTTCTGCAACTTATACTTGAATATACTACTGTGTTTGTACATTTTTTGTGAAATATTCCCAATTTCAGCTGTAGGTAATAATGTAGAGCAACAAATTGTAATTAAATTAGAAAAGGTGTCGTTTGAACACCCGTGTGTTCGATTCCCATTAAAATTTTTATTATGTCTGTACAGGGTGTCCTGTTTTCGACACTTTTGCAGGTTATCTCCGTTACTATTGCAGTTCGAGTTTTGGGGTTTTCGCGAACCGGTGTCACTTTTTTGTAAAACAAACGATAGCGCAGACAGATTTATTATGGCCCTCTTCGTTTTTGAAATACAGAGTGAAATTGAAAAGTGTGCATTTTCAGACACCCTCTGTAATTCAGGTATCTGATAAGTTATCGACTAGGTAAAAACGGAATCTTACACATTTTTTTATGCAGAATCTAGTGACGTGCTTAGTTTTTTTCTAGGTGTCCCCATTTTTGAGAAAGTTACCAAAGTTAGAATTTTTAAATGGGACACCCTGTATGTCAATTTGTATTTACATTCCACTCATTAAGAGTTTTTCAGAAATATATAATAGTCGGCACTTTGTTTCCAATCGAAGGTTAGAATCTCCTTTTTTTTTAAATAAGCCTAGAAACTAAAAGCCAAACAGATTTATTTTTATTAAACTTATAGTAAAAACCAATAACCAATAACGCGTATATATATTTATAGGTCACCCCATAATAATTTCAAATGCCTTGAACAAAATTTCGCGAAAGTGCCAATTTTGCATTATGGAAAATGGCAATCATTTTGAACAACACCTATAAATATATATACGCGTTATTGGTTATTGCTTTTTACTATAAGTTTGTAGAGTTCCAGGGGTTATCTTATAGAAGGACTGTAGAATGAATCATTACACTAAGCACGTTTTAGAAAATAGGTAATTTACGTTGCTTACTTAATTTTTTTTTAAAGAATATATTTGAAGGTATCGCTAATTAAACACCATAACTCGATTAATTATCGAATCAAAATTTTGTTTAGGAAATGTTTACAAAATAAAATTAGAAATAATTTTGATTTAAAAAACGTCTACAAGCAATAACTTTTAAATTAAATCAAAAAACTAAACATGGTTATTTGGGTTGACTGATTATTACTTATTTTTAAATAAATCTAACCTACTAATTATTGTAAGTTATTAAAAAAAATCATTAAACTCTCTATTCATAATATTTAGTCCTTACAAAATGTATATTTTATGACGTTTCATTTTTTCTGTAGTTAATATAAAAGTGAAAATAAAAACTAAGGCAATTCTTATTGTCAACGTATATATTTAGTTTTTGACAAGAATTTATTACATAATTATAATTAAGATACCAAGTTATAGTTTAAAATTAAATGAAAACTTTTTTTTAAATAAAGGTATTACTATATAAATAAATATAAGAAATCAATAATGGGTGTGACCTCCATTATTATTGATACATTCTTGGAGGCGTCTGCTCATTGACGCTATCAAGGTATCAATATAATTAATATTAATCGTTTCCCATGCGGTATCAATGGCTGCAATTAGTGCATTACGGTTTACTGGTATAAAATTTGGCCCTTGTTGTCTTCGGATAACAGCAAGTATTCGAGCCCAAACATTTTCGATAATGTTAAAATCTGGGCTTTTTGCTGGCCAGGGTAACAGCTCCAAGTTATTTTCTCGTATCCAATTGCGCACAACCCGCGAAGTATGAATAGGGGCGTTGTCCTTTAACAACAAAAATACATTATGAAAATGTTAATTCAACAGATCCCGAACTATTTTTTGGAGAAAGTATAGTGAAATAAGAATACTTACTTGTTGGAAAATATAATCTTCGTCTGGATAAAACACTTCGACTGAAGGTTTCATAATAGTTTCCAAAATATCTAAATACGCAGCAGAATCAAGACGTCCATCGATAGCCCAACAAACTCCTGGACCCCGCGCGCTAACCCAACCCCACACATTCACAGAAAAATAACCACTTTGTTTTTTAGGACATGTGTGATTATTTTCGTAACGAGTTCCTTCCATTCTAAAAACTTTTAGTGGTCCATCGTTGCGGCTATTGAATGTTTTTTCGTCGCTAAAAATCACTCAATTCTAAAATTCTAAAGGTTTGTTCACATATCGCCTTGCAAATTCCAGACGACGTCTCATATTTTCGTCACTGAGAACTTCTTTCGCAGCAGCATTATACTTCTTTATTCCCATCTCCTTTAATCTTTTTGTGCAGTTATACGGCATCCGGGAAAATGTGTATCTGCTATAGCCCTGGAGTATGTAGCAAATGGTTGTTCTGTTACGTAATGAAACAACTCGAGATCTTGAGCACGTGTAGATACTGTAGGTCTACCACTTCCGATGGCTCTTTCCAAAGTGTGTTCAAGATTCTATTTTACTCGGTAATGCCCTACGGTGCTTTTTGGTATATCTAACATACGTGAAATTTCACGCACGCTACGGCCCGCCGCTAATTCCGAAACAATACGCGCTTTCAAATCAGCACCGAGATGAGGTGGCATTTTCACAACACTTGAAATTTTAAAGTAAAATAGAATTTACATTTCTTACTTTATTTATTGGTTCACATTACACCTTCTCAAACAGTAGGTAATTGTTTATTTATTACATACTTCTAATGACCAATGTAACAATTTTGGAAATTTCCCGCCCGAATGATGCTAATAGGGACATCATTTTTTTCTTGCATTCTTAAACACTGATTAATTTAAAACAATTTTCTTCTGTCAACTCCATAATATTACCTAAAACACAACAAACCCACAAAAGGGAGGACAAAAAATAAATAATTTAATTCTCCCGCATAACTTTGTTCGCCGTTTTGTTTAGATTCGTCCAAACCTGCAAACGCATTTGCGCGCATTTTCTTTGATGTCGGAGAAAAAACCGACAATTTGCGGGAACGCCGCAAACCGTTCGTGGAACAATCAGGACTTGCGAATCTGTTCTAAAATTCACAATGTGCAAACTTTTGTTTACAGAAATTGTGGTGTCCAAGTTTTAAATTTCATGAGTGTACAATGTATGTTTAGGTTAATTTTGGGGATGCTTTATTTTGAACCAGATTTAAGTTTGCCCTTTTGCACGTTGTTAGTTTTACCTTTTACGATTGTTTAAACCACAATTATAGAAAAATTAACTAATTAGGAACCGCTAATGTAGTTTCTTTGTCTGAAAATTTATTGCGTAGAGAATTGTCTCGCGCGTATTTTCTTTTTGTAAAACGCCTTCATGAAGCGTTCGTCACCGATTTATCAAATGTTTTTTTTATTAAGGTTTAATTTAAATTGATTTCATATATATTGCTATGGGAAACAATAGATAAAATATAAGTTAACAATGTTTAGTTCAGATTGTAAAATAACCACTGTCGCGGAGGTATAAATTTGGGCGTTTTCATTTTATTTTTAGAACATATGAAAGGGATTTTTTAACAATTCAACAAGATATGGAACGCTACTAAATTATTATTTGTTTGAAACCGTTTGTTTTAAGGGTCGATTACATCTATTTGAATTGAATTAACGTACGAAAAATTAAGAATTGGCAAATGTTTAGCACCATTCCGCTAACACTTGCGTATACGGAAAATTAACGTGTATACGAAATTGTTGTGTCAACTTCATCTTAAGAAGTTACTGAACAGTTTATTATGTTTGTATGCAGTTTTACCATGAGTGATTGTAAAGTAATGTTCAATGAGAACTTCTTAAGCTAACTTAGTAAATGTAAGCGGAAAGCTTCGTGTATTCGTGCGTTGATTCTTATTTTTTTGTGTCTGCATTGATTTAGTTTAACTGGATGTGAACGATACCTTACTCATGAATTCGTTTGTACTTATCTTTTACAAGTTGGGAAACGTTTTTGAATGAAGGCTCTTATCGATGTTGTTTTTTGATATATTGATTTAGTTCGAATCGGATGGGTGTATTTTAAGCCGCCTGGTAACGACCGTTGGTTGACTTAATTGTCCTACTTGGTTTGATGCAAGTGGAGTAGCTTATCTCTCTCCCCGACTTAATGCCAAAAAGAGAGGTTCAAGCCGCCTGGCAAAACTGTTAGTAGACTTAATGTTCTAGCTGGTTTGATGCAAGTGGAGTAGCTTATCTCTCTCTCAATTTAACATGAAACTTTTACTATGACATTTATTGTCATTGAACTTATTATTTACCTGCTGATACAGAGAATATCAAAGCAGAGGTTATTGATTTGTGATCTTGATTTTATTTGATATGATATTTATTATGTATATGCAATGTATTGTTTTTTTTGTTTTCTCTGTGTTTTTACTAACATTCGACAAACGAAGTCATGAGGCTATTTGATGATTATTTATCTCATAAGAATTGAAATATGATGAACATATCTTGTTGCAGTGTTTTATTTGATTTGGTTAATATTTTGATTATTGACATTTTATGTGTTATGCCTTTGCGATTTGTGTGTTATTTGTGTATGTCCAATGTACTTTTCAGGTTTTCCTTTTTGTAAGCAGCCTATGCAGGAATTAAATATTAAATGTTATTGTGGTTTGCATGTGAGTTTTATTTTAATTTATTGGTTTATAATACATTATCCAAAGTGAATCAGTTCTCATTCAATCCGAATCTATCCAAATTTTGTAGAGAAATTAAAAATAATCACAACGTAGGATCCTTTTCCATTTTATTTATTTGACGATCACAACTTTCTTTTGTTAAGGCCAAATTTTATTAACTTTATTTTTGGAGTGGGTTACTGACTTCTATACTCAGTATACTATTTGCGCGGAGTAATAAACCTGTCAGAATGATCGAATATCCCGTATTGCAGTGGCGTAGGTACCTGATACGTTTGGAAAATCATATTTTTAGTAGGTAAATATATTATAACAGTAAAATCTACCTTGATATGAATTATTATGTTGTTTCTTTTATTGTTTCGACCTTTATTTGTCCTCGCAAATTAATTGTAATTGTAATAAATGTACTGACGATATCTGTATTACTGTTTTATTTTATATTTATGTCATATATTATTTATATGTTATTTATTTCTTTGTATAGTAGATCACATTACAAATTTTACTTCTTACGTATTATATACTATTATTTTTGTATCTTGGTATAATACCCACATCTACGGCTATGATTCTCGTTTCGTCAGTACCTGGGCTGATGGCAACGTGTTTACACAGATTAAACTATTGTTCTCAGACCCTAGATGGGTCGATATGCTGCAAGAGCGGCACAATGATCGTATTTTTGGTTTTTACTTAACCGTAGAAGTACTGCTTTCACAAGAAAATAAAGAATTATTTCAAGCAATTATGATTTATTACTCCACGCCAATAGTGTACAGACTTTAATTTATGTACTACGACATGGGTTAGTTGTCACTTCTGATACTAGTGACTTGTTTTGAAATTTTGTCATGCATGTATCACTACAAGTTTAATAAAAATAAATCTGTTTGGCTTTTAGTTTCTAGGTTTATTTAAAAAAAAAGGAGATTCTAACTTGATTGGAAAAAGTATATATACATTCTGGAAAGTCTTAATAATGGAATCTAAATCAAATTGAATAAGGGTTCCCATTTAAAAATCTCTTTGGTAATTCTAAAATGGATAGAAATAAATACTGATTCTGCATAAAAAATGTGTATGTTTTACTTAGTCGATAACTTATCAGATACCTGAATTACAGAGGGTGTCTGAAAATGCACACTTTTTAACTTCACTCTGTATTTCAAAAACGAAGAGAACGATGATAAATCTGTCTGCGCCATCGTTTGTTTTACAAAAAAGTGACACAGGTTCGCGAAAACTCCAAAACTCGAACTGCAATAATAACGGAGATACCCTGCAAAAGTGTCGAAAACAGGACACCCTGTACACCACGATGAGAATATTTTATTTCTTAAAATTTGCTAACAGAAATTTTAAAACACAAAAAATAAACAACAATCAAAAAATTCGCATAAAAAGAAAGAATGTGCCGCTTGAAGAAATCGTATACTCTGTACAAAATCTAAACAGCCGCTCAATTCATATTGTGACTAAAAGGATCTCCAGGACTAGGTGCGCGAAAAAAATGTTTCCCATCCAACATCAAAGTGCCGACAGTCGAGTGAAGTTTCTGAATCGTTTACTTTTCTGCGATAAAACTAAACTGCGACCCGCGGGAATACAGTTTTCATTGAGTGCTGCAGTGTTTGGGTGTCCGTCATTCTAACGATCAAAAAAAACCTCAAAGGTAACTAATTTTATAATACACGCAATGCCTTCAAATTGAAGTTAAGAAGAATACGTGCTAGCAGTGAGCCATCGCTAAATCGTGCACTTTCGTATGCATTTTAATGCGTCGAATAGTCTTAAAGTACCTATACAATTTGCTCACATTTTTAAGTTATTAGCAATGTTTTGATTTAAGTTGGTAGATACAAGAAAGGACTTTGTCGTGGTTGTGAATTTTGATTTTGTATTTATTTCTATTAAAATTATGGTGTTAAATATGCTATAAAATGTACAAATTCAAACATAAAACAAACAAAAAGTAAGCATTTTGAAAAAAAAGTGATACTACACCGACAAAGCCCCAAGTTTTGTCTTTCATAAAACATTAAATTTAACTTCAAACATTTAAAGTTAAAAGTTGTTTTAAAGGTACTTATAGTGCGCGGTTTAGCGATGGCACTTTCCTAGTATGTATTCATAATTTAAGTTTAATTCGCGATATTATATCAATTAAACAGTCGCCGCCGAAGTTGATGCAACTTCGCGCTTTTTTTTTGGCATGCAATTATCCTTAATTAATTATGTTTTTTTTGCTTTGATTGATTTTAATCTACATCTTATTTAGGGTTGGTACACGTTCTAAATTTTAAAATTGTTAGTAAATTTTAGAAAAAAAAATTATAGGTTTTCCTTCGAGCGGACGCGTGTTTAATTTTTTACCATAAGCTATAGTATTAACTTATGCTTCGCTCCATAGGTTGCAATATCATAAAATGACCCACTTTATGGTAAGAGTAATTACACAAAGTAAGTACTAAATAAAAAATATTTCAGTTTTAATGGCATATTAAATCATATTCAGCAAAAAGAAAAAATATGGTATGTAGGTACGCCCGGTGACAAAAATAAAGCTCAGGGTGTAGTTTGGACATTCAAGTTTGAGATACTTTAAATTTTTTATAATTTGATTTATTAGAAGAATAAATGTTTAGTATGTACTATTTCAAAAAAACATTTTGAAAATAACTGAAAACAGACTTCAAACATTATTACAATAATTATTTCACACAAATCGGTAAAAGGAACATAGTCAAGCGCGAGTATTAAACAACCAACAGTTCAGTAAGTAATTAATAAAAATTAATAGAAACTAACTAGAATTTGCTTTTAATTTCTAATATAATTATCAATTTCCTTTTCAAATTCTTCAAACATTTACTTTATTTATCTAAATAAATATTTTTTTAAAGAAAGAGGTGTTAATGATTAGCATAAATCCAGATTACTATAGAAAAAATGTAAACATTTAAATATTATAAACACTTTAAGCCATGGAACTTTATTTTTGTCGGCAAGCGTACATTAATTCCGGTACTATAACCTTAGTCTTAGTGCGTCGTTCGTTCTTCCGTCTATATAAAACACAACATCTAAGAAACCACTGCTTTGATGTTTATAAAACTTATCATGTAGGTATTATTTGTAATACCGGATATGTGATTTAATTTTAATTTAAAAAAAAGTCCGTAATTTTCAAAAAAGTTGTTTTTAATTTAATTACGCACAACTTATGTTTAAATAATTTTGAGATCCGATTAGTAATTACTTAGATATGACAATTGCGTGCACTTTTAAAAATTATTATTTATTTTAAAAATTTTAAAAATTTCT
>JALBCR010002595.1:342500-363286 GCA_030710515.1 Abscondita cerata
GGTCATTTTATGATATTGCAACGTATAGAGCACAAGTTAATAGTATAGCTATAGCTTGTCGTAAAAAATTAAACACGCGTCCGCTCGAAGGAAAACCTATAAATTTTTTTCTAAAATATTGGATTGCTTAAAGCGTAAATAATTTATATATATGATAAGAACAAGTTTGACCGCTTAACCCCGCCTTAAAAGTTACGCTTTGTTGAAAAAATTGGGTTCATTTATCGTATTGGTTTTTCTATATTATTTTATTAATACTATGTTCAGATAGTGCTGTGTTTGGATTTTTTTGCAAATTATGATTATTATTATTATCAAATGCATTGGTAATGTTTTTATTATTTGTTTTATGTTTATTTTGTAAATTCACTGACACAATATTTTTTAAATTTTTCTTTATTAATACATTTAAGCGACTAATTTGTATATTTTTCTTAGTTTTTAATTATTACTATGAAATCTTTATTTGCCAACTTTATTGCACGAACTACTAAAGTAGTCAATCTTATTTCATAAGCGATAATAGTATTTGAATTGAAATCCATAAATAACGATTAGTTTTAATTTTTTTACCTTAGTCTAAGGAATTTATCATAATTTTGCGTTTTATTGTAACTTTAATATTTCAAGTTTTCCTTTTTGTAGGCACCTTCGTTGGGTGGAGGTGTAATAAAAACACTGCCTTCATAATATATAGTTTTTGGTGACGTTTCACCCCAAATACATAGGGGCTTTATCAAGGCTACACGTGTGCGTTTAGAATGTGTAACACAACTAAGTCGCTGTGTGTTACTTTTAATGACATAACGGATAGTGTAGCTTTAATAAAGCCCCCGTATGTTTGAGCTACACTTCAGAACCACAAAACATTTGTCAGTTTTATGGATCTATAGATATTTGAAAAACTGTTTGTTATGGTCATGATATTTTGTGTAACACTAAGTATCGCGTACATTAAAATGTTCATAACTTTTTTGCCCCTCGGTATATTGGATTGTTGTTCGAAGATGTTCATTCCTTGACGTGATGAGCTCACAACAGTATACTTGAAAGATGTCGATTCGGCCAACCGTTTTCAAAAAATCGACACTAAATCTTCAGTTGTTATCGAGATTCGGCCTCTTTTTCATTATACCACGAAAATTCCGAATAACAAAAATAAAGTACTAAATGAATTTTTAGAGTTATTTGCAGGTCCCAAAATTTTTATTTAATCTTACTTATTTACAAAAAAATTCATTTATATTTTGTTTTTGTTATTCGGATTTTGTGGTATAATGAAAAATAGGCCGTATTCGATAACAACAAATTTTCTTGAAACGGTTCGCCAAATCCACATCTTTCAAGTATAACTTTTTAAGCTCATCACGTGAAAAGAATAATCTTCGAACAACAATCTCATACCGACAAAAAGCTAGAACACTTATGTACGCGAAGTGCTGCTGGTAGCGCCCTCTACAATGTACATCAAAACTGTGATTATATTTGGATTTCTCATGCTGAAAAACTGCTGAATACTAAATTTCGTTAAAATCGTGCTTTTATTAAGGGAAATATGTGGTTTAATTTATAACCTCCATATTTTTACACCCTGTATATATGTATGCCTATAGAGCATCTTTGCATCTTTGTTTTGGAGGTTCTTGTGTGGCAGAATGGGGATTTCTCAAACGTTCTTTATATATTCGTAGAGCTTTTGGATCATATTTAGTGCAGTCATTGACAGATCTATTAAATGGACATATTCCTCCTTTTCGAAAGCCTGATGTCAGTAACGCTGGATCTGCGTCTTTCCAAATTGTGCTCACAAGTATTAAAAAATCTTTCTTTGGTATTTTACCACCCACATGTTTTCTTGGTACTCCAAAATTAATGGACGCAATTTATCTCTATTTGCGTTGCCACCCATTAGAATTGTCGTACTTTCTCTACCAGGCCCGGTGGTTATGCTTGAAGCAGGGACATTTTTCTGACTAACAATTTTAGTTTTACTTTGATTGAGTGTAGAATTAGTTTTGTCGATGTTATATATCTGAGATAGTTTAATTTGCACGTCATATTTTTCCAGAGTTTCCTTTAAGATGTCAAAATATTACATTGACTTTTTTCTGGCATACTGAAGTTGTTGTGGCTTTTTTAGAGACAGCCTGTGCCTTTCTTTAAAAGCTAAGAACCAATCTTCGCTAAGGATTCCATTTGGAAATGGCGTTTTTATATTATTTTTCGTAACGTCTTCCTTTGGACGTGCTTTTTGATTTTCGCGTTCCTTGTAGGTGTTTTTGAAGAGTAGAAAATAGAATTTGATACCTCTGGGCAGCAGTACAAATACTGATACCACTTTGTTGGATGTTTCTAAGTGCATCTTTTAAAAGTTCAGTAGTGTACGAAGGATCTGGTTTTTGTTTTTTTTGTCTTATACGTTCTCACCATGTTGAATACGGAACTCACTACGAACTGTATAAACTTTAGTCTTTGGTAAGAATTTATGTAAAGAGATATTTTAAGGATTTCAATACTGTTTTTATTGTTTATTTTAGTGTTTGGTAAGTATTTTCACTATTTGTTACATACTCTATTATTATTATTATTATTGTTATTATTATTATTATTATTATTATTATTATTATTATTATTATTATTATTATTATTATTATTAAAGCAATACAGAAGGTGCTAGTTTATAAACTTATTTAAATATTTATTTTATTCGTATGTAAGTTTAAATTTATCAACTAAATAGTCAAAAAGGAAGAGACTGGAGCAAATATAATCGGTGGTTACAGGTTACATTTACCCCAGCCTCGCAATTACACTTACCTCATATGTTGCTTTTTAGTGAGGTAAATGTAGTCGCTGCTATAATTTTTTTCGTTAGTATCCAAATCGAAATCTGACAGAATCAGATTCCTTGTTGAAAATTACATAAGAGAGGAGAATATTACAACGACATAATAATTGTTGCGATAGTAACGGGGAATTCAAAATCGTAAAAACACTCACAAAATTAGAATAAATGCAGTTCAAATAAATATATAGTGAATACTTCGAAACTGGAACTAAAAGAGGTTAATAAAAGGTAATAGGGGTAATAAAAAGGGTAACATTGTCGTATTCTGAACAAAAAAAATTCCAAAACGTTATAAGAAAAATTACAGTAGGCGCGATTACACTTGCCCCGCTCCACTTCACCCTATTCCACTTTTCTGTTATTTACTTTTTTTATAATCAAGTTATTTTCTTCTATTCCTCATTCATTTATTTTTTAATTTGTTCTTCCTGATTAAAACTAAATGGAAAAGGAGTCATGTGACTCATGATTCGAAAGCTTTTAGAATTTACCCAAAAAAGAGAAAATTTTTGGGATTTAAAAATTCGCCTATTTTTACTCGTGACATCTTATAAATAAGCCAGACAGCCGTCCGTCCGATATCTACAAAAACTACTGGTTCAATTTTAATGAAATAGGTATAGTGTGGTATAATAGTTTCAAGATCTCCTGGCGGTTGCCCCTACATGGGCAGAAAATTTAATTCGGTTCTACGTATTCGGAAAGTATGCTTGTTTAAAAACCCGCCGCGCATCTATATGAAGGTCAACCGCCACCAGATCTTGAAACTACTATACACAATTTTTTAAATGAAAATTTATTAAATTAAATTTTAAATTGTATTTTTTTTTAAATTACCGAGTTGCACTGATCTTCTGTGACTTAATTTCACAATATATTTAAGAGTAATAATTATACAAAAAAAATTACTTATAAGAAAATTTATTGAAATTTTTTCAAAAATTAAATTTTTTCTTCCACTTTTCGAGTTGATCTCCACTTTCCTTCGGGTAAAAGAGCTTGTACTAACGGTTTAAGCCTGTCTAAAGGGTCATGATTTATTAAACAATTAATGTCAAAAATAAATTACATAACATATTTTAGAAAACAGTTGTTTAAATATGTTTTTTGTCTAAAACATAATTCTTCTAAAAAAGCCTGTCGTCCACTGGTTACATTTTTGTCTTGCCACATTTTTCCCACAGTACAACCTTCATTTACCCACGTTTCGTCTAAATAATAAATTTTCTTGCCTTCAGAACGTAATTTGGAGATATTTTTTAGGTAATTTCTTCTCCAACATACAATTTCTTCCTTATCAATAAGAGCTGATTTCCTATTCATTTTTCCCATGAAAAATTCAATTGTGCAACACTTGTCACAACATTGTTCTACTTAAATTAGGTATACCCTCTTTCTCTTTCACAACTGACACAATTTTATTTAATGTGGGTATTTCTTTTTAAAATAAAACGAATGCACTATTCTTCTAATTGTACTTTTCACATATTCGAATATTTCAGTTTTTTTCTACCATGAGATAAACTAGGCTCACGCACAGAAACTTTGTCTTCACGCAAAAGTCTGAATATTGTTGTTTTCCAATGCCAGTCATATGTGAACACATATCAACTGTCTCTTGAACTGTTTTCAACGGATTATGGCATTTCAAATAATTGTACACATTGAACACAATAGTTTTTGTTGGCAGAAAGCGCAGACTTTTCACGCGTTTCCTTGGAATAAATTCAGGACTCGATGCCATTCCAATGAAACTCAATACTGCAGCGTAAGTATACTTTATGATATACCGATATGATATGACAATTATCATTAGTTAGGCTATCGTTATAATTACATACCATATTTCTCCCCTAATTATATCATTAAGAACAATTAAATTCTATTACAGTGTCATTCCAAATACAGTACATACTTTCTAGTTCAATTATTAGTAATTAATTAGTTAAAATTCTTAAAAATGTGATCGATAATGATATTAGCAATTTCTGATAAACAAGGTGATTCACTAGTGGTGGCCAAAAATAAACCCACGTATTATTTGATAAAAATTTTAAATTGGTTTTTCATATAAAGTTTTTATCAGGAAAGCTTCGTTAAAAAGTTACAGGGTGGTAAACTTAAAAAAATTTTAGAATACTTAAAAACTACTGACTATAATAAACCGAAATGTTTAGACAAACCCATGTGTCAAATTTCAGTTTATTACAGTCAGTAGTTTATACCATTGCATGGAAGTAGGTGGAGGTCAATTTGAACATTTAATAAGATAAATGTGTCAAAATAATTAATTAATGATGAAAGGTTACACATCTTCTACATTTTTAACCCCCTTTTCGAAAAAGTATCAATACATCGGTAGGTCATTGGAATCTGTTAAACATGTTGATTTATTACTTCGCTTCGTTTCTGGACAGACTTTAGGGCGAAAACACTTGCTTATATTTATGTGAAAAATGTTGATTTTTCACATACTTAAGTGTGGACAGAGGGGCAGAGATTTAATTGTTTTCATACTTTTTATGCACTCGGTATTGATTTTCTTTAAATAAAAATTGTTTCTAATTTAATTTGACACATTTTTGTTTGTTTTAATATAAATATTTTATCAAAAATTGTTTTTTACAACTTTTACTTGACAAATTTCTTTCTAAAATTTATTGGCTTACGATGTGGAGTTCTGTAATGAATCGCTTGTTTCACTTTATTGAGTCCATTGAGTGAATTAAATTTTAATTTTATTTTGACTGAGCCGATAGAATCAATCAGAAACATTAAAAACTGCACCTGTACAAATTGATGTTGGGAAAATTTTCAGAGCGATTGATCTACCATCAAAGTAGGACGATGGCAAGGGGCGATATTTCTTATAATTTATATAACATTTTCTTTCTCAAAAAACTTTTCTTATAACACATTGGTGTACCATGAACGAAAGCAGTACGCTACTAGGAATTAAATAAAATCCGATCAAAGTAGGTCGATTGTTCTGAAAATTAGTCTAATTATAAAACTTTTGAGTCTTAGCAACGTTTTAACATACAAGAAACGGACAGGTTATGTAAAAATTAAGACACGACTCTGATTCACATAAAAAATGGTTACACTATATTCGATTGGGTTTATGGGACGGTTTCCAAATCAAAATTAAAACTCACTTTCTTTGCTAAATCTGAATTAGTTAGTAGACTATAATTAAACATCGTATCTAAACAAGATCGTGAGCGGCAAAATAGCCCAAGAAAAAAAATATCCACAGGAAAAAAGATCTACCAAAAAAAACCTTTGGAAAAAATCCACTAGAAAGAAAAACTTTCGGAAATTATTCACGGAAAAAGTCTGAAAAGTATTAATTACTGGTTAAAGTACATATTCAAACTGTTTCACTAATATTTTTTATTACATTCTTATTGAATTTCAGTTGTACTATACCTTACAAAGAAGCTTACTTTTGGATTGTTAAATGGCAATCAATAAATAAACCTATTTCAAAAAATTCTGAATTTGAAAATATTTTAAGAATCAGGAATTGGGTATGGTTTGTCTTAAAATAAACCAATAAAAATCAATTTTATTATAAGACTGTTTAAATGATTTACTGGAATATTTATTTTTAAAGTGAAATGTAGAACTTCACATTCACTAAAACAGTTTCTTGTTTATTCCTTGTCCGCTTGGAACTATTCAGTAATTCTAAACTCAAAACAATTTTTGCTTTATTCTCAAAAAACGTGGTATTAAAACTTTCGATTTGAAAACCTTCGCAAACTAGACATTCTATATTCAAATTTAAGTGTTACTTCACTTTTTCTAAACTCTTTGAGAATGCAATGAATAACAGTCTTGAAAGTTTATTATCATCGACCACTGTCAACATGAATTCTGTCCAAAACATTATACTATCACCAGAGCTTTGAAAAACTTTTGTACAGCACTTATTACAAGTTTAAACACAGGGAAATATTGAAATTTTTTGTGATTTTGTCAAGGCATTCGACTTATTCAAT
Source organism: Abscondita cerata (assembly GCA_030710515.1). NCBI lineage: Eukaryota > Metazoa > Arthropoda > Insecta > Coleoptera > Lampyridae > Abscondita > Abscondita cerata. The sequence goes on from JALBCR010002595.1 coordinate 349,356, forward strand.
CTTAAGGCTTCTTTGAACAGAGAGTAGGCAACACACCTTACAAATCAAAAATTGAGTAACTTTTGACAGATATTACACCTATAATAGTTTATATTAAGAGATTCTAATTTCAATGTTAAGTGCAGTATACTAATCAAATTTGACGGAAGCATTTAAATATTATCTGTAAAGAATATTAATTCCAATAAAAATACTTTTTGGTTTTGCATACTTTCCTTAATTCTTCTATCAAAAAATAAAATGCTCCGGACAAATTCTACATTCTTTAGAAATAAAATTCAGCTTTGCAAAGTTTTACAAATATTGAATTAAAGATGTAATGTGTGACAAAAGTTTTTTAAGTATGACATTTTAGTGTCAAATTTTATACATTTCATTTTTCGCCTAGAGCAAGATTGTGCAGGTAGTAAATACTTACCCTACAAGTACAATACAATGGAGAATTGTTATTCAAATTCTCACTTTAATGGATTATAGAATATGTATAAAAACAAATGATGAAATCATCTGCTACGGTAATTTTGTTTTTTCCATGCAATTAGAGATAGGTTATATCAAAACAAAATCAATTATTAGTCTAGAAGCCATAGTAAAAAGCATTACCTAAACTACTTGTACGATTTTGATGATTATTATTTTTAGTATTTTCAATCAATCGGAACATTTAGTTCAGTTAAGATACCCAGTATCATTTCGATAATATTTGATTCACAATTATATTTAGACATCAAATAGACCGCCGCACGATTTCGTTAGGTTTATATTAGGTAATTCATTTTTAAGTTACCAGTCCCGTATTGACCATGTTATATATGTATATAGATGGATTTGATTAAACTGCTAGGTATATAAAATTTTTATAAATATTTTTTAACTACACTGTATATTGTGGTGGGGGGAAGACACATAGTAAGATTTTGTAGAATTATAAATAATGAAAAGCAAATTTATATGTCAAAGTAGACCATTTTATTGTTATAATTAATTACTAAGTTAATATCAAGTCAAACAAATATCACGGTTGTTTTGTTGTCGGCGTCTTCTTAAATCTACAAGTTCGAGTTATAACTATAACGCATCATAGTTTGTTCTATACGATTTCTTACACCAAGCTCCATCAACGATCACAGAAATAATTGGTGTACCTTCAACAGTGACGTCGCCAGCTTCAATTGCTATTTTTGTTTCCTCTCTAGCGGCAAGATTTTGCATAAGTTTTGTCAAACATTCCGGGAATGTTTACTGAAGCAAATAGATCATTTACTGGGGTATGTCCTATACCGAAAGTTACGGATCCTATACTACGGCTAAATTAACGTCATTGGATTTCTCCGTTCGAATTGTGTCCACAATATTGCAAACCGAACACCGAAACGATATTATACTGAGCAAACCTTCTCATTTCTCAAAAAATGAACATCCAAATCTTTGATGAGTTAAAGATTTCAGCTCATTCAAAAAGTACTATAAATCAATTATTCTTCGTTCAGTAATAAGTGGTTTCTTATCATCTTCACCACGATTTACTTTCATACCGTTAGGAAGCTGGTTATGAGTTTCATCAACGGTCGTGCTTTCGTTATCCTTATCTATTACTACTTCTATTGTAACAGTTTTTATAGACACTGAATTATTGAAATTCTATTTATCGGAAAGGAAATAATTATAAGTCACAAATTTTTTTTTAATTTATATAAGAATAACATAGACAATAATATATAATACAAAGTTAGGCCACAGGTATAACCCCAAATCGGTCTACATAATTGAAATTAACAAAATTTACATTATCAGTCTTAAGAGAAGAGCAAAAAAAGTTACTAAATTTAAACGGTCAAAATTATTACCTATTTTCCAATACATTGATCAAAGTTTTTGAAGTTTCTTAAAGACATACTAAACATATCTAAATCACTTGCGTCAACATTATAATCGTTATCGTTAAGATGAGTAATGGAATTAAAAATAGCGGAACCATAATTGAAAATTGAATATTTGAGTACATCAGCATTAGTAGCAAACTGGAAGTGCTAGCTCTAGTCTTGATAGACGTAGGAACATAAAAACTTACTTGGCGTAACAGTGCTGAACAATCGATGTGCCCATTGATCAATTTAAAAAAAAACATAGAATTGATGCATCCCGTCTAACAGATAATTTACAAATTTTTGCATCTCTCCTCAGAAGATCAGTGGGAGAGTCAAATGGACAAAAAACTTTATACTTTTATAATACAAGTACCTAAGGACTTTGTTCTGCACAATCTCAAGCATGTTTTTATATTTAGCACTACTGGGAAACCAAACACCAGAGCAATACTCCAGTCTGGTTCTAATCAATGCGAAATAAAGCACACAAATTGCTTTGGTACTTGCAAAATCACGAGTACATCTTTTTACAAAACCACTTAATCTGTACGAAAAATTTACAATAGACTGAATATGTTCAACAAAAGAGAATTTATTTGAGAAAATTATACCTAAATCTGTACTACTTCTAAATTATGATTGTTGATAAGATAGACTGGGTCGTAAATGGCTCTTTGGTTTGATACTGATAAAACAACACATTTTTTTGTATTCAGTAATAATTTATTCTCAATACACCACAAATTTAACTTGTAATAATGTGCGGTCGCTTTCAGAATGAATACTACTATACAATTTCAAATCATCAGCATACATTAAGCAATTAGAAGAAAAAATAGGTGACAAAAATTAAAAAAAGAAGAACGCCAAGATTTGCTCCTTGAGGCACGCCTGACAAAGAAACATTTCTTTTAGAATTAAAGTTAAGAAATCTAACGCTGAAAGACCTATCTTTCAGATATGAACTAATAATAACAAAGTAAGTTTAGATGCACCAAGCCTATGGAGTTTAAACAAAATGAGGTCGTGATCTACTACATCAAACGCTTTCGAAAAATCAGTAAATATCACATCGACGCGACCTCCCACATCCAGTACACTTCTAACATATTCAGAAAAGACTAGCAAATTGTTTTCAGTAGATCTGCCTGTGAAAAAACCATGCTGCTGGGGACATATAAAATTTCTAACACAACTAAATAATATTTTGTAAATGACATATTCAAAAACCTTAGCGGAACTGTTCAAGATAGACACAGGTCTATAGTTAACTTTAAAAACCGGTGTTATTTTTACAACTTTCCAAAGATCAGGATAAACGGCTGTCTTAATAGATAAATTAAAAATATAACATAATTGTGTCGCGATTACGTCCTTAAGTGTTTTAAATAAATAAGTAGGAATGCCATCGGGACCACTGCTCATTTTATTTTTTAGTTTGTCAAAAGCACCATTAACATCATTTATAGAAATTAGACCTAAATTAAAAGAATGGTAAGTATTGTCACAAGCATTACTACTCGCCAAAATGTTATCTTTATCTACATCATAATTCGATTTTGTTTGACTGTAGACAGACATGAAATAATCGGCAAAAGAATCAACAATCTCGTGGCCACTATATTTAATTCCATTATAATGCATTTCATCTAATAACTTAGTTTTAGATTTTAATAGTTTTGTATAAAACCAAAATTTTTTTGGATCAGATGAAACAGAGTTTTTGGTGTCAACGATAAATTTTTTATAAGCAATATCTATTTTATTTTTAAGAACTTTTCTAGCACATTTGAATCTGCTAAAAAAATAAGGAGAAATTTAACATTTTTTGGCAAGCTTATTTTTGGTTTTAATAAGTTTAATTATGTCTGAATCAAACCAAACAGGATATTTACGTTCAGGCTTAATTAAACATTTAGGAACATATTTATCAATGCAATCAAATAGAAGAAAAAAAAAAGTATTCCACAGCCAAATTAACATCTGAAATAGCATATAAACAGGACCAGTCAGATTGAGAGATCATACATTTTAAATCTTCAATATTAACATTTTTATATTTGTAACAAATAGTGCTGCAAGGCTGGTTACATACTCTAGCCGTAACAAATTTATTTTTTGGTAGTCGCACATGAATTAATAACGGGGGATGATGATGTTTATCCTCTGGAACTAGAGGATAACATCCTCGATCAATTGTTACATTTGAAAGACTCGATAAAACTAAATCTAAAGTTCTGAAATTTGAATTCAAAATTAACAGAATATAATTGATAAAGGGATATAAAGCTATAAATATTTTGAATCTTGGAATTTAATTGATAACAAGCCAAATCAGTATTAATAGTGCTGTCATAAAAATCGGGTACGTTAAAATCACCAATTACTAGTATGTTATATTTATGACAGTTACCTATTTCAAGTTGATCAGAAACGTAATTAAAAAATCTGTGTAACATTGATTCTTACAATTCGGTTCAAAATAAACAGCTATCACCACAAAATAATTACTCAATAATTAAAAGTACAAATAAGAGAATCAAACTTGCTGGTAGAGAATGATTTCACTATGCGTGGCGTTAGTAAGTCCTTAATAGCTACCATAACTCCACCCCCTCACCAAACCATCACCACTACGATCAGCTCTCCATACAAAATATCTACTATCTACGAGTTCATTGTTCAAGATGCCTCCATATAACCATGATTCACTCACAACCAATACATCGAAATCATTTACAAGGACGGCTTTGTAAACTCATGTGTTTTGTAGTCCTTAAACCACGCACATTCTGATAATAAACAGATAGTTCACCGATGCTCATTTATAGATTAATGAAAATAGAAACATACAAAAATACAGATTGGTTGAATTATGGTAATAACCCAATAATGTTATCCAAATTAGCTTGCGCAGTAATTACTAGAGTTTTAGAATGATCAGTTTTACGAAGAAATTTCTTGCCTGAATTTACCCACGTACTTCCAATTAAAGTCTTTTTAAATTTCCGAGCCTTGGATAATAGAATTCTTCGTTCCAAAGTGAATGAGTCATTAATATAAATTGCGGTGCTAGTCTGCAAACCAAGATGTGTAGTATTTAGATCTCGTCGAACTTTTTTATTAACTATGAATTGATTTTTATCAGTACGCCTTAAAAATTTTACCACTACCGTTCCAGGTTGATTATCAGCTTTATTTTTTAATTGAAAATAACTATCTAACATTTCATGTTGAAGATTAAAATTGATGGCTTTGGATAGATTCATCAGAGCAGGAAGTATAGGTTCATTAGCCTTGATTGGTAGTCCCTGAATCTCTACAGAATTAAGCCTGGAATCCTGTTGGCAACAATCTAAATCGTATTTCAATTGGTTCACCTGCTTTTTTAAAGAAGAGTGTTCTGTTAATAACTTCTCAATCCCTTCTTGCTGCTTGATAATTTTTTCGTTTTGTTGAGAAATTAATTTAGCATTATTATCAGATTTTTCAGAGCAATATTCTTTTCCAAATTACCCTGTGATTCTTCTAATTTTTGTAGTCGTTCCAAAAATTATTGCCTGAAAGAATCTAGCCACTTTGTAATTACAAGATCCATAAGATTATCAAGTTCTTCACTGCTATTGAAAGATTTGTTACTTTCTATATGCTCAGTGCGTGAACATTTAGTACATTCCCAGAAACCAGTTTTTGTTAAATTTTTACACTCGATTTTTTGTTTAGTCTGTCTTGAAATAAGATTAGAACAGCTACCGCATGCACTCATTAAGTCAAAAAATACACCATGAAAATAACTATTAGGTAAACCAAAAATTAAAAAATTGAAAAAATAAATACGCTTATAAATATGAATTATATTAAATGTAAAATTATTAACTTATAACTGAATTAGCAATAAAATTAAATACGTGATATTATTAGTTATTTATTAAACTTCTTGCCAGGAAAGGAGAACCCTGCGTCATAAGTATATGCATATGAATCAATATTAAAAACTTATGTCAATTTGATCATTTACTATTTAGTTACTGGTTAAAATTAGAAAATAACTAAAATAGTGTTGGCAAGATAGACGGTTGTCAGTTGAAATATTAACCTTAAAAAGTAACAATTGACAGCAATTAATAACCAAAAATAAAATTTCAATGCGCTGTCAGATAGCTGGATTTTATCATTGAGTTATAGGATTTTAATATAGTTTACTCGTTTAATTGATTTGTAATGTACTATAATGCTAGCATTTGGTTGTGTAGTAAACTGTGGCAGTAGAGGAAATTGTGACAGTGTTAAGTTTTTTAGAATCCCTGTTATTTGTAATTTTAAACATAAATTGAGTTAAAACACTCTTTCACAAATTCTATAACTAACTTAATTAAAACAACCACTAAAAGTACAAGAAATCAACAGAAATTACACACATTCGAATGAAAACAAAGGTTTGTTTGCCCTACAGACGCCATTTTGGCAATAGCGTTGAAATGCTTTATGCAGCTGCACCAATGATAATAATAAGAAACATTTCTATTTTTACTTTCAGTAGAGGTGTCCTAAAATGACATACTTTTTATTTCAGCCTTGTTTTTGCAGAGACTATTCGAAATATCGAACTAGAAAAATTGTTTCACATTTTCTTGAAAAAAAACTTTATTCATATACTTGAACAAAAACATCTACTAAAGCCACTTTCTACCAATCTGACCATTACTTTCATCTACCGTCGGTAGGCTCCTTCGAGCATTTCTTTGAGTGGAGGAATTTGTTTCATCCTTCATCTTTCGTTCTATCTTGTATTGGCTTGCTTTCTTATTGTCTTTCTTTATGAATTCTTCTTGTATACATTTTATTCTCTTTTAGTACTTTCTTATATTTTCTGATTCTTATTTTCTCTCTGGTATTATTCTCTCAAAGTTTACGACAATCAATGTTTTGCTTAGTTTTGTTTCTAACACTCTCCCATCTTATGCATTTCAAAACATTATCCACTCTGGTGTTCCCCAAGGTGCCCACCTTGCTCCGTTGTTGTTTTTAATATTTATCAATGATATTCGAGAAGTAATTAAACATAGTAAACTACTATTATTTGCTGATGATGTAAAAATTTTTAAACCGTTAAATCAATAGATGATTGTCTTCTACTTCAAGAAGATTTAAATAGTTTTCATAGTTGGTGTATATCAAATTCCATGGACCTAAATTTCAGTAAATGCCTAAAGATCTCTTTTTATCATATAAATAATCCCATTAAATTTACTTATAAAATCAATGATAAACATATACAAAGCACAGACACAATCACTGACTTAGGAGTAACATTCACTCATAATTTAAAATTTAATACGCATGTGAATAATATTCGAAATAAAGCTATTAAAGCATTAGGCTTCATTTTTAGATGCTCAATAAATTTTTCAAATCCAAACACAATAAAATTGTTATATATCTCATTAGTACGTTCACACTTAGAATATTGTACCCTAGTTTGGTCACCTTATTATTCAACCCTTATCACCAAAATTGGAAAAAGTGCAGCATAGGTTTTTAAGATTTTTTCTTTCAAAGCTAAATTACAAACTTCAACTTACTTTCAAATCCTCTCTTATCTTGATTTAAACACTTTACATTCTCGAAGAATACTTCATGATAACGTATTTTTGCATAAACTAGTTAATGGTATTTTAGATTGTCCGATTCTTTTACAATTAGTTAAATTCAACATTCCATCTAAAAATCTACGTAATACAAATCAGTTCTCGTTAAATATTAGTAGAACAAACTATCTTAAACATTCTCCACTTCAAAGAGTAATGAAAATGCGAATACATTTGTTGATACTAACTTTTTTGGCAATGAGTTTAATTTTAAAAAAGACATGAAGAAATATTTATGTAAAATTGATGTTGATTTTTATAAGAACCACTATTAATCAGTAAAATGTTTTTTTTTCTTTTTTCTTTTATAAACATACTTTTATTTAAAATTGTACACATTTCATTCATTTATACATATCTGTTTTGGTTTTTTTTTGGGATATTTCCTGTAAATAAAATTATTATTATTATTATTATCAACTTTTGTTCTGCAATACACGCACTTCTCATTTATTTTCTTTTGGAACCTCTACAAGTATGACGCAAAACTCCCATGACCTGTAAAGAATTGAATGAATGAATGAAATAATTTATTTGTTCTTTTTTAAAATTAACAAATGATTCTAGTGTCTTATTTACATTATCATACATACAGGGTAGCTTTTATGTATGGAACCAAGGCTCTGTAGCCAAAACGGTTTAAGGCATCATTCTGGAAATTTTAGGATCAAATCTGAAGCTATTTCACATAATTTGACACAATCAAAAAAATTTTTGCTCGATAATTTTTGACACGGCCGCCATGTTGAATTTTTTAAATAGCAAGATGAGTCATGTCATATATCATTTGAAAGCTTATTTTATTTACTTTGTAACTGAGTTTGAATATTTATTATGGTTTAGTGCAAGCTGATATGCTGATGTTTTGGGCTGATGAACTACATCCATTAATACTGCCAGTGAATTATCCTCTGTAGCCACTGTTGTTGGTCGGTCACTTCTGCAACGGTTCTTAACACTCCCAGTGATATTATACCGTCGTAAAGTCTTGGTCACAGTAGATCTCACTATAGAATTCCTATCAGGTTTTCAGGATTGAAGAGTTGGCAAACTTCTTTATGCGTGCGTTTTCTATCGCCGTAACCAACCATCATAAGAATGTGTAATCTTTCTGATTCAGTTAGCTGATTCATTTTACGAGACGGTTCTAATTATTGAATAATAATGAACTAGTAATGAGAATAACTGATGTTTTGAGTTATAACGTAACCTAGGTAACGTCACCTAGGTAACGTGTCAAAACATCGCCACCTAAATTAAAAAGGCGATAATACAAATAATTGCAGAAATAATTATTAGAATAAATTTTTAGGTATTTCCTCCAAATACAACTTCAATGTTTCTAGTCAGTTGCAAAGTAAATAAAATAAGCTTTCAAATGATATATCACATGACCAATCTTGCTATTTAAAAAAAATTAAGATGGCGGCCGTGTAAAAAATTAATCGAGCAATTTGATTGTGTCAAATTATGTGAAATAGCTTCAGATTTGATCCCTAAAATTTCCAGAATGATGCCTTCAACCGTTTTGTCTACAGAGCTTTGGTTCCATACATCAAAGCTACCCTGTATAACTAAACTTTTCATCTTTCTCCCCTCCCGCCCCTTTAAACACACCCTTCTAAAAATTTTCACCTCTCTAACACCTCCTTCATCCAATCCTCCCCTTCACCATCTTCTCCCAGAATTGATCCTCATTCCATGTCAGATCGGCCACATTCCCTGGCGTATCTTCAACGTTTGAAGTAGCTAAACTTGCATCTACTTTGTACTCTCCTCTTGAAATTTTTGAAAATTTATTAAAAAAATAATTTATTTCATCTTCTCTGGTTTTTGAGTACATCTGGGAACAAGAATCCGATGTCTCCTCTCCTTGCGTTCACCAGGTCTCAACTGAACGTGTTTGCTCGATCGACTGTCGAAGTTGTTTTTCAAAGATCCTCAGACCAGTAAAGAACTATGAGTTTTAATACAACACGGTTTTAAATGTTATAATTTCATTCTCTTTTTTATTGTTTTAATCATATCAGGTGACCTTTATTAAACAATATCTTTAAGAATATTAATCACATAGTGAAAGTATTATGGGATTCGTGCATTTCTGAGGAAGGAAAAGATTTTTACTTTTTCAAATTATTAATAATGATTACATTTTTTATGGTAAAATATCTATCACAATTTAAACCTTGAGAAAAAAGTTTAATCGTATTCAGATTAAGTCAGTTTCTATTAGTTCATCAACACTTTTTGTAATTGGTTTTTTATTGTCGTGATTCTTGTATTATATCATATCACCAGATTTTCGTTATTTTAGGAAGAATACCATTCTTATCAGTAAGAGCAGAACGTTGGACCCGACTTTTCTAAAGTAAATTTTGGATGAAGTACCTAGGTTACATCTTATTCATTTTGACTCAGTTTTATCAGACGTTTTAGTAAATTTAAATAGTGCCATAATTAATAAAGTTTTCTGTAAACGCGATATCTCAAAGACTACTAAAAACTACTTTGTCAGAATTTCTTCAATGTAATTCAATAAATAGATATTTGATTGTCATCCAAATATGATTAAACACAATTTTATTATAGAACCGTAAAATGTGGCGATATTTAAGTAAAAACAATCAAATGTATGATTTAATAAACTATTATATGTCACGTTTCTTTTTAATGCATTATTCAACTTTTTTAGTATCATTATTTGTTTTTATTTTTAACATTCTTGGTGATTATGTTTTTTAATTTTGGCGCTAACATTACCATGATAGTAATTGCTTGTTTACTAATTTGAGGCTTTAATTTAATGTCTAGTAGGTATTAATATTCTGGGGTTCTTAAGTATTATTATTGAATTTAATTTATAATTTTGACATTGGTATAGTATTGCAGTTAATAGTACATCGCACTCTTGTTTTGGATATAAATAAGATTTCTAAATCGAAAAATTTAATTTTCACTTTTCCATAATAAATTACGTAACATTTTAGAAAACTGTTACTTAAAAGTTTTGTTTTTAATATTTCTTTTTTCTCATTTCTCCTAGCAAAAGTTCCACGTTTTTAATACGTTCTTAGACGTCTGTTACTATCGCGACGGTATGTACACTCATGAAATTTAAAACTTGGGCACCACAATTTCTGTAAACAAAAGTTTGCACATTGTGAAGCGGGCTTAAGGGTATCATTTACAATTCTAACAGCAGGTAGTCTCAGCAGGGGTTATCTTATAGAAGGACTGTAGAATGAATCATTACACTAAGCACGTTTTAGAAAATAGGTAATTTACGTTGCTTACTTAATTTTTTTCTTTAAAGAATATATTTGAAGGTATCGCTAATTAAACACTATAGCTCGATTAATTATCGAATCAAAATTTTGTTTAGGAAATGTTTACAAAATAAAATTTAAATAATTTTGATTTAAAAAACGTCTACAAGCAATAACTTTTAAATTAAATCAAAAAACTAAACATGGTTATTTGGGTTGACTGATTATTACTTATTTTTAAATAAATCTAACCTACTAATTATTGTAAGTTATTAAAAAAAAATCATTAAACTCTCTATTCATAATATTTAGTCCTTACAAAATGTATATTTTATGACGTTTCATTTTTTCTGTAGTTAATATAAAAAGTGAAAATAAAAAACTAAGGCAATTCTTATTGTCAACGTATATATTTAGTTTTTGACAAGAATTTATTACATAATTATAATTAAGATACCAAGTTATAGTTTAAAATTAAATGAAAACTTTTTTTTAAATAAAGGTATTACTATATAAATAAATATAAGAAATCAATAATGGGTGTGACCTCCATTATTATTGATACATTCTTGGAAGCGTCTGCTCATTGACGCTATCAAGGTATCAATATAATTAATATTAATCGTTTCCCATGCGGTATCAATGGCTGCAATTAGTGCATTACGGTTTACTGGTATAAAATTTGGCCCTTGTTGTCTTTGGATAACAGCAAGTATTCGAGCCCAAACATTTTCGATAATGTTAAAATCTGGGCTTTTTGCTGGCCAGGGTAACAGCTCCAAGTTATTTTCTCGTATCCAATTGAGCACAACCCGCGAAGTATGAATAGAGGCGTTGTCCTTTAACAACAAAAATACATTATGAAAATGTTAATTCAATAGATCCCGAACTATTTTTTGGAGAAAGTATAGTGAAATAGAAATACTTACTTGTTAGAAAATATAATTTTCGTCTGGATAAAACACTTCGACTGAAGGTTTCATAATAGTTTCCAAAATATCTTAATACGCAGCAGAATCAAGACGTCCATCGATAGCTCAACAAACTCCTGGACCCCGCGCGCTAACCCAACCCCACACATTTACAGTAAAATAACCACTTCGTTTTTTAGGACATATGTGATTATTTTTGTAACGAGTTTCTTCCATTCTAAAAACTCTTAGTGGTCTATCGTTGCGGCTATTGAACGTTTTTTCGTCGCTAAAAATCACTCGATTCCAAAATTCCAAAGGTTCAATCACATATCGCTTTGCAAATTCCTGACGACGTCTCATATTTTCGTCACTGAGAACTTCTTTCGCTGCAACATTATACTTCTTTTTTCCCATCTCCTTTAATCTTTTTTGTGCAGTTATACGGCATCCGGGAAAATGTGTATCTGCTATAGCCCTGGAGTATGTAGCAAATGGTTGTTCTGTTACGTAATGAAACAACTCGAGATCTTGAGCACGTGTAGATACTTTAGGTCTACCACTTCCGATGGCTCTTTCCAAAGTGTGTTCAAGATTCCATTTTACTCGGTAATGCCCTACGGTGCTTTTTGGTATATCTAACATACGTGAAATTTCACGCACGCTACGGCCCGCCGCTAATTCCGAAACAATCCGCGCTTTCAAATCAGCACCGAGATGAGGTGGCATTTTCACAACACTTGAAATTTTAAACTAAAATGGAATTTACATTTCTTACTTTATTTATTGGTTCACACTACCCCTTCTCAAACAGTAGGTAATTGTTTATTTATTACATACTTCTAATGACCAATGTAACAACCCTTAGAGCAATATGACTCAAAGGAAGTAAATTAAACAAGCAAGGATATTCTATTGTTATTGAAACTTATTCATAAAGTAAAAGCCATTTCCTTATAATGCTAATGGACAGGATTTTCTTTTAAGTATTAAGATTACAATAGAGGACTTATAAACTTTCGAAAATATCTAATTATAAATATTTACACTGCAATTGCGCTTTTTCCTTAATAATTTCTTAGCAATAACATACACGTTCTTGGTTTTAAGTTGTCATAAATTTGATATGATATAAATTTGTGTTTCTAATATTACATCACAAACTAATCTTTATTCGCCAAAAATTGTTGCTTAAGTTGTAAAGCTTCGTACACACCTGAACAACAAACCGAGCAACAAACATAACAACGAACCGAAAGTCAAACAGAACGACAAACGATCTTTTATGATTTCCACAATCCGAACAACAAACGGAACGTTTGTGCTGTTCCCATAATTATTTTCAGTAGTTTTCAGTTCATATATATTTATTATTGAGAAGAGAAAATTGCGGAAAACAAGAAGATAGTGCCAACCAAATTTTTACGCACAAAGAAGAGTAAAAATTATAATTTACTTCGCTTTTTTTATTTTGGAAATTTCCCGCCCAAATGATGCTAATAGGGACATCATTTTCATTCTTAAACACTGATTAATTTAAAACATTTTTCTTCTGTCAACTCCATAATATTACCTAAAACACAACAAACCCACAAAAGGGAGGACAAAAATAAATAATTTAATTCTCCCGCATAAGTTTGTTCGCCGTTTTGTTTAGATTCGTCCAAACCTGCAAACGCATTCGCGCGCATTTTCTTTGATGTCGGAGAAAAACCGACAAGTTGCGGGCCGCAAACCGTTCGTGGAACAATCAGGACTTGCGAATCTGTTCTAAAATTCGTACGTAGCACCGTCCAAATTAATGTTCCGATTGCCGTTCGGTTCGTTGTTCTGTTTGTTCCTCGGTTTGTTGTTCAGGTGTGTACGAAGCTTTACAATAAGCATATTAATATGAACTATATCTTATGAAAGGAGAGTTATGTAACTATAATTAACGACTTAACGTTACGTTAGTAGATTCCATTTACTATTTACACATATTTTCTTGGAACATTCGATAATTAACTATCGGGATATGATGACCCTATACTTCGCAGGTTGTGCGCAACTGGATACAAGCAAATAACTTGGAGCTGTTACCCTGGCCAGCAAAAAGCCCAGATTTTAACATTATCGAAAATGTTTGGGCTCGAATACTTGCTGTTATCCGAAGACAACAAGGGCCAAATTTTATACCAGTAAACCGTAATGCACTAATTGCAGCCATTGATACCGCATGGGAAACGATTAATATTAATT
>JALBCR010002596.1:0-91462 GCA_030710515.1 Abscondita cerata
TACACTCATGAAATTTAAAACTTGGACACCACAATTTCTGTAAACAAAAGTTTGCACATTGTGAAGCAGGCTTAAGGGTATCATTTACAATTCTAACAGCAGGTAGTCTCAGCAGGGTTATCTTATAGAAGGACTGTAGAATGAATCATTACACTAAGCACGTTTTAGAAAATAGGTAATTTACGTTGCTTACTTAATTTTTTCTTTAAAGAATATATTTGAAGGTATCGCTAATTAAACACCATAGCTCGATTAATTATCGAATCAAAATTTTGTTTAGGAAATGTTTACAAAATAAAATTAGAAATAATTTTGATTTAAAAAACGTCTACAAGCAATAACTTTTAAATTAAATCAAAAAACTAAACATGGTTATTTGGGTTGACTGATTATTACTTATTTTTAAATAAATCTAACCTACTAATTATTGTAAGTTATTAAAAAAAATCATTAAACTCTCTATTCATAATATTTAGTCCTTACAAAATGTATATTTTATGACGTTTCATTTTTCTGTAGTTAATATAAAAGTGAAAATAAAAACTAAGGCAATTCTTATTGTCAACGTATATATTTAGTTTTTGACAAGAATTTATTACATAATTATAATTAAGATACCAAGTTATAGTTTAAAATTAAATGAAAACTTTTTTTAAATAAAGGTATTACTATATAAATAAATATAAGAAATCAATAATGGGTGTGACCTCCATTATTATTGATACATTCTTGGAGGCGTCTGCTCATTGACGCTATCAAGGTATCAATATAATTAATATTAATCGTTTCCCATGCGGTATCAATGGCTGCAATTAGTGCATTACGGTTTACTGGTATAAAATTTGGCCCTTGTTGTCTTCGGATAACAGCAAGTATTCGAGCCCAAACATTTTCGATAATGTTAAAATCTGGGCTTTTGCTGGCCAGGGTAACAGCTCAAGTTATTTTCTCGTATCAATTGCGCACAACCCGCGAAGTATGAATAGGGGCGTTGTCCTTTAACAACAAAAATACATTATGAAAATGTTAATTCAACAGATCCCGAACTATTTTTTGGAGAAAGTATAGTGAAATAAGAATACTTACTTGTTGGAAAATATAATCTTCGTCTGGATAAAACACTTCGACTGAAGGTTTCATAATAGTTTCCAAAATATCTAAATACGCAGCAGAATCAAGACGTCCATCGATAGCCCAACAAACTCCTGGACCCCGCGCGCTAACCCAACCCCACACATTCACAGAAAAATAACCACTTCGTTTTTAGGACATATGTGATTATTTTCGTAACGAGTTCCTTCCATTCTAAAAACTTTTAGTGGTCCATCGTTGCGGCTATTGAACGTTTTTCGTCGCTAAAAATCACTCGATTCCAAAATTCCAAGGTTCGTTCACATATCGCCTTGCAAATTCCAGACGACGTCTCATATTTTCGTCACTGAGAACTTCTTTCGCAGCAGCATTATACTTCTTTATTCCCATCTCCTTTAATCTTTTTTGTGCAGTTATACGGCATCCGGGAAAATGTGTATCTGCTATAGCCCTGGAGTATGTAGCAAATGGTTGTTCTGTTACGTAATGAAACAACTCGAGATCTTGAGCACGTGTAGATACTTTAGGTCTACCACTTCCGATGGCTCTTTCAAAGTGTGTTCAAGATTCCATTTTACTCGGTAATGCCCTACGGTGCTTTTGGTATATCTAACATACGTGAAATTTCACGCACGCTACGGCCCGCCGCTAATTCCGAAACAATCCGCGCTTTCAAATCAGCACCGAGATGAGGTGGCATTTTCACAACACTTGAAATTTTAAACTAAAATGGAATTTACATTTCTTACTTTATTTATTGGTTCACACTACCCCTTCTCAAACAGTAGGTAATTGTTTATTTATTACATACTTCTAATGACCAATGTAACAACCCTTAGAGCAATATGACTCAAAGGAAGTAAATTAAACAAGCAAGGATATTCTATTGTTATTGAAACTTATTCATAAAGTAAAAGCCATTTCCTTATAATGCTAATGGACAGGATTTTCTTTTAAGTATTAAGATTACAATAGAGGACTTATAAACTTTCGAAAATATCTAATTATAAATATTTACACTGCAATTGCGCTTTTTCCTTAATAATTTCTTAGCAATAACATACACGTTCTTGGTTTTAAGTTGTCATAAATTTGATATGATATAAATTTGTGTTTCTAATATTACATCACAAACTAATCTTTATTCGCCAAAAAATTGTTGCTTAAGTTGTAAAGCTTCGTACACACCTGAACAACAAACCGAGCAACAAACATAACAACGAACCGAAAGTCAAACAGAACGACAAACGATCTTTTATGATTTCCACAATCCGAACAACAAACGGAACGTTTGTGCTGTTCCATAATTATTTTCAGTAGTTTTCAGTTCATATATATTTATTATTGAGAAGAAAATTGCGGAAAACAAGAAGATAGTGCCAACCAAATTTTTACGCACAAAGAAGAGTAAAAATTATAATTTACTTCGCTTTTTATTTTGGAAATTTCCCGCCCAAATGATGCTAATAGGGACATCATTTTTTCTTGCATTCTTAAACACTGATTAATTTAAAACATTTTTCTTCTGTCAACTCCATAATATTACCTAAAACACAACAAACCCACAAAAGGGAGGACAAAAATAAATAATTTAATTCTCCCGCATAAGTTTGTTCGCCGTTTTGTTTAGATTCGTCCAAACCTGCAAACGCATTCGCGCGCATTTTCTTTGATGTCGGAGAAAAAACCGACAAGTTGCGGGAACGCCGCAAACCGTTCGTGGAACAATCAGGACTTGCGAATCTGTTCTAAAATTCGTACGTAGCACCGTCCAAATTAATGTTCCGATTGCCGTTCGGTTCGTTGTTCTGTTTGTTCCTCGGTTTGTTGTTCAGGTGTGTACGAAGCTTTACAATAAGCATATTAATATGAACTATATCTTATGAAAGGAGAGTTATGTAACTATAATTAACGACTTAACGTTACGTTAGTAGATTCCATTTACTATTTACACATATTTTCTTGGAACATTCGATAATTAACTATCGGGATATGATGACCCTATACTTCGCAGGTTGTGCGCAACTGGATACAAGCAAATAACTTGGAGCTGTTACCCTGGCCAGCAAAAGCCCAGATTTTAACATTATCGAAAATGTTTGGGCTCGAATACTTGCTGTTATCCGAAGACAACAAGGGCCAAATTTTATACCAGTAAACCGTAATGCACTAATTGCAGCCATTGATACCGCATGGGAAACGATTAATATTAATTATATTGATACCTTGATAGCGTCAATGAGCAGACGCCTCCAAGAATGTATCAATAATAATGGAGGTCACACCCATTATTGATTTCTTATATTTATTTATATAGTAATACCTTTATTTAAAAAAAACGTTTTCATTTAATTTTAAACTATAACTTGGTATCTTAATTATAATTATGTAATAAATTCTTGTCAAAAACTAAATATATACGTTGACAATAAGAATTGCCTTAGTTTTTATTTTCACTTTTATATTAACTACAGAAAAAAATGAAACGTCATAAAATATACATTTTGTAAGGACTAAATATTATGAATAGAGAGTTTAATGATTTTTTTAATAACTTACAATAATTAGTAGGTTAGATTTATTTAAAAATAAGTAATAATCAGTCAACCCAAATAACCATGTTTAGTTTTTGATTTAATTTAAAAGTTATTGCTTGTAGACGTTTTTTAAATCAAAATTATTTCTAATTTTATTTTGTAAACATTTCCTAAACAAAATTTTGATTCGATAATTAATCGAGCTATGGTGTTTAATTAGCGATACCTTCAAATATATTCTTTAAAGAAAAAATTAAGTAAGCAACGTAAATTACCTATTTTCTAAAACGTGCTTAGTGTAATGATTCATTCTACAGTCCTTCTATAAGATAACCCCCGCTGAGACTACCTGCTGTTAGAATTGTAAATGATACCCTTAAGCCCGCTTCACAATGTGCAAACTTTTGTTTACAGAAGTTGTGGTGTCCAAGTTTTAAATTTCATGAGTGTACATAATATTTATAAATAACCCCATTGGATCAGTTTTCAACTTTCGAGTTTCTTCGTCCGTTTACTTTCGATCTTCAGAGCTAACTGACTAACTTAACCTTAAACGACAAACTTTTCGGCTCTTGAATTTTGATACGTCATCTACATACTAGTCATACAGGCGTATGATGTGTTAGATGGACCACGATGAACGACTAGTAAAGGGTAGCTGCGAATTGGAGTGCGTTTAAACAAAAAATGTGTATAATTAAATTATAAACAACTTTTATTTGAAACAAAAATGAATATTTTCTAAATATTTTAAAAATTCGAAAATCTGTTCAAAGGAATGGAACACTAAACTGCGGCGTCTATTATATAACAAACTGAAAATCCCCAAAAATCTAACAACTCCTCGGAGATTTTTAACAATGACGAATTAACTTTGTTGAATAAAGGCGTAAAATATAACCTCAAATTTAACAAAGCACTCATAGCTCAGATTATTTTAGTAGTTATTTTGGACAAAGAGGATTATTTTGATTCAGTTATCTGATATCTAAATGGTTGTCGAATAAATTCAACAGTTTTCAATATCAACAATCACATTTTAGTGTTCAAAATTCATACGATTTTATGGAAAAAATTAAAAACATTGAGCTATTGAAACACGTGTCCGAGTAAAGTTTTGTTGGTGCAGTTTTTGGTGTTTTTCAGTTTGTTAGAAAATCTGTGTAGGTTAATGGTCCTTTTGGCTACATAAATTATGCTCAAAAATTAATCAGATCTTCGAAATTATAAATAAGGTCCTTGTACAAAGTTTCATAAAAATCGGAGCGGTGGTTTTCTCTATATCTTGTTTACATACGGACGGACGGCCGGCCGTCAGACATAATTTTTGTTTGTTTCAATATAACGTACCATCTCTAATTTGTCGGAAAAAAAGTGAAAAGGGGTGTTACAATTTTCGGTTTGGAAACCTTCGCATAACTCACCATCTTATTTCATAAGATGTGTAGTAATTTTTGAAAAAATATTTAATAATTTTTCAAAACGTACGAAGATTTAAATCCCAGTCCGATTTCTTTTTTTAGTTGTATGATTATTTTAAAAGAACAACGATTAATTTCTATCGGTAAAGATGCATAAGTTTTAATTTTCTTACTTGAACTGACGAACGGATTTATTAGAATATTCACATTATGAAACATTTGGTTTACTTATTTATTAATGTATGAGTTTTTGGATATCTTAAAATCATCTGCGCATGCGCAGAAGGAACTCACGTAATTTTATCATTTGATTTTGCGATATCCAAAAACTTTCTAATTGAATATTATTCTAATAAATCTGTTGCCAGTTTAAGTGAAAAAGTTAAACTTTTAATTAAGCCTGTTCTTGAGAATAATAAATATACAACTAAAAAAAGAAAAAGACTGGGATTTGAACCCTCCTACGTTCTGAAATATACTAAGTGACATAGAAAGAAGAACACCCAGTAATAATAAATTTATTTGAACAATTTTTGGTATACTAGTGTATACGAATTAGATTAGTAAACGATCACAATTTGATAAAAATTAAACTGTTAACTTCTTCAAAAAACTTAATAATGTGTTGCTTCACCACGATGTCTTGTGCACTCATTAACACGTCTGGGCATACTTCTAATGAAGTAATCGACTTCTTCTTGAGGTATCTCATCTCATGCTATCTGTAACTGATGCTGCAAAGCCGCTAGAGTTTGTGCAGGGTGAAATAATTGAGTAATCTTCTTCCCATAATATCCCAAACGTGCTCAATGGGCGAAAGATCGGGAGATCTTGGTGGCCAAGGCAACAAAGCAATTTGATTGGTCTCAAAATGAGCCAAAGAAACCCTAGCAACATGAGGTCGTGCGTTGTCTTGTTGGAATGTGCTGTTGGGGATGGTCTGAACATAAGGTACAATATGGGGGTCTACGACCTCCTGGATGTAGCGCGCAGCGGTCATGTTACCTCTAATGAAGACCAAAGGTGACCTACTTCCAATAGCAATAGCTCCCCATACCATAACTCCAACTGTGTGGTGCACATGCCTATTCACAGAAAATTGGGGATCTTGTCTTTCACCGCGCCGTCTTCTCACCCTTGCACGGCCGTCATGCATACCCAAACAGAATCTGGATTCATCACTAAAGACAATTGAATTCCATTCTTGGTCCCAATTTGCCCGTTCTCTACACCACCCTAGACGATAACGTCGATGCTCTGGAGTCAGTGGTAGCACAAAAAGGGGACGGTATGAAAAGAGTCCAAAGGTTCTTATCCGTCTATAAACGGTTCGCATCCCAATCGGTCTTTCATGTTTTTCAAACCACTGGTCCGCAATCGCCCGTGTAGAAGAGAAGCGGTTCCGTAAAGCCCATAGTCTAAGACGGCGATCTTCGCGTTCTGTGGTTCTTCGACGACATCCTGTACCTCTCGCTCTTCGTGTACGTCCCTCTTGGTTCCATGCCCGAACACAGATTGCCACATGAAATTTAAATCTTTTAAATGACAACTGTACTTACAAATGCTTAATTCATTGTTTTAGGACTTTTAGGACTTTACTAAATCGTAAGTGTTTTTGAATGAGGTTAACAAAGCAACCGCTAGGGCAATATGGCTGAAAAATTGATTGTTTTTTATCTTAATATAAACAAATATATTCCCAAGAAAATTTACAAAATATTCATTATTACTGGGTGTTCTTCTTTCTATGTCACTTAGTATATTATAAAATATTTTTTCAAATATTTTTAATGTTTGGTTAAATTATTACGCAAAACGTTTTCTAGTACACATTGTTAAGTGTTCTGATAGTGAAAATATTCTAACAACACTTTGGGGTCATATAAATCGGACTTTTCAAATTCCCCAAGTTAAACAGAATGCCATGTACGCTTAACGAAATTGTAATAATATTTATTTGTTCCCACTTGTAAACAGGAGCTTATCAACTCACTATAGTTGCCTTGAAATGCCTCTTAACTAGCTACTAACTTGTAAAATATAACTGGCTAGCCTGTAAAATTTTACACGCGTCGTCATATTTTACCTTATTATAGGTAATTTGAAATGACAGACAAACTCTCCAACATGATTTATTTGTTATTAACATTTGAAAATTGGGTTTTATTACTATTGTATACATTAAATATCATGGTGCAGTGGAGATTTCCAGTAATATTGAAGTTTCCAGGAGATGTTATGTCACTTGTACTTGCGCATATATTTTCTGTAGAAGTGGATGGCGTGGATTCTTTAAGTGAAAACATTCTTTTTGCCATTTTAATCTTATTATTAATCGAATCATCTACGTAGCTTTCCGCAATTTGTGTTGATTTCCATCCCCCTGCACGCTTCAGAGCCAAAGTATCACCATCTGCATCAACCACCATCGTTGCTCCAGTTCGTCGAAATGAATGCCCTGTATAAAGTGCCGGTTCTTCTAATTCCAAATATTTAGCAATTTTCTTGGGTATTGCGCCTACAGTATGTTGACCTGCATTTAGTGTGACACATTTTCCACTGCGGTACGTCAAGAACAACCGCACATCTTTACTTCTTGAGGTCGTAGGGCCGCATATTTCCGATAAAGAGCACAAGGTTTAAAGCTACACCTATCGTCCGTTATTGTAAACCTCTTTCTATATTTCTCCAAATCCTCCACGTCATTTACAGTGAGGGATAGAAGCTCATCGCACCGACAACATCCAAATATACCAAAAATGGTAATGACTTTGGTAAAGTAACCACTTCTCGTCAGGAGCTTCAATGATAAACTTTTCCACTTGCTCTTTCGTCAGAACCTTGGCTTTCTTGGGGACGTAGCGTTCATTTCGTCTTTTCAAAAACGCAACCACTTTATGAAATCTAGAAAATCACATATGTAACTAAAAACCTAACTAATAAATATAAGGAAACAAACCTGCAAACATCAATGTTTTCTCAAACTGCCAAACAACTCTTAACCATTGACCACTTCGACCATAAAGAATTCGGGCTGAATTTGGCAGACAATTTATTGATATACGCTAATATAACGTCTTCCGTAAGACCAGTCACGTTGTTTTCCTTTTGCCACTTTTTGAACTCCGCGTACTCGTATTCATACCTTGATGAAGATTTTTCGGGCAGTAATGTTGCAACTACACTTGCTGCTTCATCAGTGATAGCTTGCGGAACACTCATTTCAGTAAATCTCACCAGCAAAACGTTCCGGAAACGTGAAATTGAAATGAAATAATTAATCAACAAAATAAGTGCCGTGCGTTTCCAAAGCAATACGTCTAAAGCTCACATGATTTTTTCCCCGATTTTCGAAATTTTTAGAATTTTTAATGGTTTATTATTCATTTATAATAACTCTTTACAAGTGAGGAACAAATAAAACATTCAACAATACACGCAAGGTAACGGGTTTTACTGGCTCCAGAAGGTGACAGACTCGTCTTTGACTCGTCAGTCATGTCCTTCTGGCCGCCAGTAAAAACCGTTTTACCTTGCTAGTAATGTTAAATACTATTGTTTAAGCAGAAATACATCATCTCCCTCGAAACGTATAAGGCCCAGATGATTCTATATTTGCATATAACTTCCCTAAGTTGCCGATAGGTGGCGATACGTGTTACATTATTATAATATTTTAGATGCCTGTGATTTTCACACCTAATACTCAATTTAAAATTAAAGATTAATTCAAACAAATTCAATAGTATATCTTAGTAATATTTATACAAATGAAAAATAAAAAATCTAGTTTTAAATTATTGCGTTGTTCCGTCGTGTGGTAACATTATTTCCGGTATTACAAGGCGAAGCCATCTTTGATGAAATATAATCGATTCTGAATCGATATCCACACGACACTATAATAGCGATATTCAATCAATGACGAAAATGGAAAGCGAACGCATAACGCCATCTATCGGTGACTGAAGAAAACACTAACACGTGTAGAGAATTTACTGCTTGTATCTATTGGACGTTCTACATTTGGGGAGAGTTAATGTATTTTTTGGTTTAAATAAGTTACCAAAATAAATTTGTACTACTCAAATAACAAATGAAAAAGACAATAAACACAATAATAAATGGTCAAAAAAATACCCTATGTTACTTTCCGTAAAATTTTGGTCATGTAAGTCAAGTTTTACCCCTGGGAGATGCTTCGTTTGGACGGCCATACGTAGCAAACAAACAAACAGGCAGACAGATAGACGCACAATCACCTTTATTAATATAGATAAGTTTTAGATTAATTTGTATTGCAATATATTCAAAACATTCACTAATTTAATAATGCGAATTATAAAAGACTTTAGGATAACAAAAATCTTGTACGGATGTCGAAATTCTATGCTATGTATCCCCAAACTGGACTTAATTTTTGTCGCTGAATGTACAACGGCACCAAATATTTTGCTGGATGAAATTAAACTTCTTGTCAAAGTTTTAAAATGCAGTTTGTATTTTACGTTTACATTTAGGTAATCACAATAAGTCTAGTCTATAGTGGTCAAGTCAAGTTCTATAAGAAATCGGCAATAAATATGTTGTAAAGGAGTGAATCAAAAGGGTTTATCTTCATTCTCTAGATCCAATAGAATAATTTTGTTATTTCTAAGCGTCTGTAAAAAAACTCCTAATCGTAAATTGATTATATTTTAAGCAAGTAATTAAAAAAGAAAAAACTTACTGCAAATAATAGTTATCCCTCCTTAACTTAACTTTTTTTATCTCAAATCATTTTACTGTTATTTCGTTGTGCTGTTAGAAACACATAATTAAACAAAAATAAATTTCAAGCCAAACTTAGTTGTATAACAAAAAAGCGCAAAGAAAGCATGAATGAGTTTTTCTCATTGTATTTGAGGTGAATCTAACCTGGAAGTATTAAATTAAAATAACTCGCAAAGGCGAATGAACTTACAAAACAATTACCAGTTCTGTATTAAGCACTACTTTCAGGAAATTAGTTAATCTACCAGCGTAGAAGAATAAAACGCTGGTAGGTACTTAAAAACGAAATGCACTCTTGGCTTGTCAAGCGAAACACCCCGAGTTCGCTTAACAAGGGTTGTAATCTTATTTTATCTGTATGATTAGAAATTCAATACTTGAAAATTGATATGCAGCACAATTCCAACAAAATTATCCACATGCTTCCCATACATCACAACTGTTATAATATGACCATTATTAAAATTTTGTATAATCGTGCAAAAAAACAATTATAAATACCAAGCTTTAGTGCCTGCAAATGACATGTGTAATAATTTGCAGTGATATTTAAGAAGAACTTGATGCAATTGTCTTGTGTAATGAGGTAGTTAAGGGAGATACGCTCTGATGGTCCATGAGGAGCAACGCCTTGAATTTAGATGATATCGTACGCACGCAACCTGCCACAAATAAAAATCTTTTTGCTCAAATAAATTTTAAATAATGAATTTATTAAATTAAGTACTGGACATTAGGAGGAAATATTTTATTCAGCGGAAATTATATGATGAAATAGTAGATACATAAGTTCCATTTAACTAATTTGCAAGAAAATAGTTCAAAGTTTTTAAATTCAGATTGAAAAAAGTAGGTTGACTTGAAGTACTATAATTAAAATGTTGGATAAAGCTGTTTATTTAGTAACATGTTATGTAACATAATTAGTAGTTTAAAATACGAGAAATAATAAGTAGTAGCGCACAAATTTTGGATCATGTAATAATACCTTCATTTATGTAATTCTTGAAGGAAAGAATTCGTAATTAGGTCTTAATTGAATTTAACATAAACTGATATATGGACTGGTAATAACTCAGCGTAAAGTTAAGCCATCAATCTAAAGAAAAGCACTATATATTTTTTTTAAGTGGATCAGACTTCTACTGCGTTTGCGTCAATCAAGCGTCCACGAACAAATTTGGTAAAATTATGTGGTAAACCAAAAGGTATCGTTTAAGCCGAGTATCACATTCATGCGGTCTAGATTCGGGTCTAAAGATCGTTGTTTCTTGGAATTTCTTCCTAACGTTTCGCTAACTTCTTCAGAGATCCTTTCATATCCGATGTTGAATGTAAACTGATGAGTTCGGCTTCGCAGGTTGTGTTTATACTGGTTCAAAGGTTTGCATCGTACCTGTCAAAACCGGTTTTTTGTCGTGTGTTCTTGAGGATTGGACTCCAGATCTGGGATCTTAATAGATTTGTATGGTCTCTCTAATCAATTTGTTATGATAACGCGCTGCTAGTAACTTAAAGCTCTCGAAGAGTATCTTGTGGTTTCCATTGGTACGCGCATGTTTGGATACCGCTGACTTGTTCGTGTCTCCTAGACGACAGTTCGTCTTAAGTCAAGTTTCCATAGATTTCTTGGGGGTTTCTATGTATAGTTTGCCACAAGAGCAAGGTATATATTCGGTTGCTAAAAGATGGTGCGTGAGTGATAGTAAATCTACTCTCGGATTTCGCTGTTTTTCATCTTTTTGACTTAATGGATCTTTTGATCTCCTTTCCAGTGTACCCGTTAGCCTCGAAACCAGTTAAAATCTTTAAAGCTAGTTTTGTCTTCATTATTTCGTACTTTTGGCATGAATAGTGGTTGGATAAGGGATGCAGTTACCTGTCCGTGCGTATAGGTTTCATACACTGTGTGATTTAGTTTGTTTTCTGTTTTTTTTTCACCAGCACCTTTAAGAAGGCCAATTGATGTTCATTCAGGTGTCGAAGAAACTGGTTAAGCTTCTCTTTGCCGTGTTTTAAAATGATAAAAGTATCATCTATGTACCGAAACTATGTCGCTAGCTTGTATTCCGCGGTCTCAATAGCTTTCTCCATGAAGAAATTGGTTACCACTAGACTCAGTGGTCTTCTCATTGCATTCTACCCACATGTTCGACGAATGAAACCCCGTCCCCTTTGAACCAGTATAAATACATTCTGCAAAACCAAACTCATCAGTCTACATACAACATCGGAAATAAAACGACCTCTGAAGAAGATGAACCCTCGCGTTAGCAAAACGTTAGGAAAAAAATCTAATCAACCACAGCCTTTAGACCAGATTTTATTAATCATGCTTTGTGGTCGAATGAGAGTAAGTTTACGAATTGTGAAGTTTTCAATAAACACAACAGTCACCATTGGGCTGTGAAAAACTCTCACTAAGTGGGCCGAAACTACTATAAATTATTAATCATGCCAGGAAATCAACTAATAAGACCATTTTCTTTGAAAAGCTTTAACCAAAAATGAATTTATTGTTTCGAAGAACCTATGTTTTCAACAGGATCGGTCTATAAATTTGATCCTCTTGCCAATATAGAAATCCTAAGACAAAGAGTCTTAGACACATTTAAAAGAAGTATTAATGGAAATGCATTTGTTATAGATTGTACTAAAACTAATTTTAAGCCGATATTAACCTTCATGTTCTATGAAAAATTCAATGCTTACATTAGTTGTTAATGCTATTTCCTGACAAATAAATAATGGTCTTCTTAGACATAAATTAAGTCCCAACAAATAGTATTAATAGGTTGAGCTGTCCTACACTGATAAACCTCAAACACGTGTATGTAGGTGCCGTTCATAATTCTGCAATTATCACTGGTTACTCTTTTATTCAGTTGGCAAGAATTTGATATATTGCGTTAAAAATGCAGCTTTTTTCGCTATGTTGAAAAGTTCCAGCCGGCATCTTAAAGATTTCTACAAACTATTACAATTTGATGAAACTGAGTACACCAACTGGCCATGAGGTGGCGACACGAACTATCACTTGCTTATTAAGTCCGATCTTTACAAAGTTTGATAGATACTGAATTATTTAGGCACTTGTAAGACATCCAACACTGGAAAAATTATGCTCTTTCATTGCCGTCTTAAACTCTAGGCCATCAGGTTTAAATCGTGACATCACATTAAGAGTCGTAAGTAATATAATCCATCTTTCGTCACATGCTTTAATTTCATAAATATTATAATTTTAATCATGTTGAGTACTACGTTTGAGGTACTAAACGATAGAAGAATCTATCTAAAAAACTCCAGATGTTGCGGATATAGTTAACTATAATTTTTATGCTGACGAATTGTGCTGTAAAAGTGATCACCTCGGAATTTCAGTAGTTACCTTCGCCACGAATTTTTCATAACTTCGAAAAGTAAGTGACTTTGTAGCATATAATTTTATTAAACTTGGAACTATTTACACCAAGAAATAATAGGTCAAACTTTGAAATAGGTTAAAATTTATTTATTATAAGTATTTAATTCTCAAAGGAAAGGACACCAACTGCAGCATCTAATTTAACCAACACAAACACACCAAAAACTGCACCAAAAACTTTACTCGGACACGTGTTTTAACAGCTAAGCTGTCATCATCAGCGATACCGATATTTAATTTTCGTTTGTTATTACAGGTATTTGCAATTACATTCGTTCTTATTTTAAAGTAATTGTATAGAAGAATGTTGCCCCAAATGGAAATTGACTTATTTAAAGGTTAGTAGTTAGTAGGGAACCTATAACATTCAGAATAATTATTAGTGGACAATTAATGAGAATAAAATGTAGGTAATAAGCATATCATCTGTAATCACTTCGTGGTTTTTTACTATAATTTCATGTCCAAAATGTTTCATACAAACACGAGTGTTTTTATTTTCTTTAACCATAATGAACTTAGGGATTCTTCATTAGGGCAGGAAAACATGGGTACATAGGGATATACAACACTTATAAGGCATTTTCTAGAGTAGTAGAAATATAATAGGGCAAGGCTGTTACGCTTATGTATTGTAAATTTAATAATTGAAAAAGTAAAACAGAATTTATTTAAACAATTATGAAAAAATGTCATAACCTACAATTGTTCAAAACACATCACACACTAGCCCAATACAACAAAAACTAATTTTTACAAATATACAACTACAAAACAACAAACCAACACGTAAAATCAACAAAATACCAAATTTAACTTCAAAAACGCCAAGAAAATACAAAATTCTTCAACTTTGCGCGGGAATCTTAAGACTCTTACAATGAAGTCACAATAAACAATATCCAGTAACCTGACGGCCTGGAGTTCAAGACGGCAATGACTCTTTCCAAAATTTGAAAAATCTAATATAGCGGCCTTAAGAAATATGACAGTCAAGGCGGGTTATTAGATAACAAAAGACGATTAAGAGATGTCATACATGTCATCTTATTCGTCTTAACAAGTGTCCCAATAATGTCACATTTTGACAGCTATCAAATTAACCGTTTAGATTTATTCAAGATCAGAGAAACAGTTATTTACGTATTGATAGACAAAAGTTCGATTTTAATTATGAAGCAGGTATCTGTATGCCTTTATCGAAGCACTATCCAGGCCAAAAGTTAGGAATCATCAAGACCCTGACAGAACGAGCTCGACAAATTTGTAAACCAGAAAATCTTTAGGCAGAACTAGGACATTTTAAAACTACCTTAGAGGCTAACGGGTACACCATCAGGAAGGAAATCATAAGATCAATAAGACCCAAAAGATCGAGAGCATTGGAATCAAGAATCGACACACTATCGCCCATAGGTATATACTTTCAGTACATATCGAAAGTCACAGTCCGCATAGGGAGATTCACAAGTATTTAGAAAACTTCAACCGAAAGAAATAAACCCTGAGGTTCAAATAGACCCGGAATCCGATCTTCACGAATACCCAAACCGACGCCCATCAGAAACAATATAAATACAAACTACGAAGTAGAAATCATCAGCGTACATCCAACATCGGAAATGGACGGACCTCTAAAAAAGCTGACTACTCGCGTTAGCAAGCAACGACGCCTTTAGACCCGAATCTAGACGCAAAAGCCTAAACTAATTTGTCACCGTTCAGTTGTCTAATAAAACATATCTTCGTAGATAAATAACTATTCCGCTAAAGGACACGGTGGTAGTTAATGAATTTTATCTAATGACAGGACACTTTTTGATCTAAAACAAAAAATGCTGCTTCATAAAAATTATCAAAGTGAAATAGTTATTTGTCCAACAAGTGAAGAAAGCGATTCTTTTTTCAAGTTGCCTCACGAGCGTAGCAAATGAGGCATTAGAGTGAGAGTGGAAAAAGGCTTTCCTCATGTGCTACACACAAATATTTTTTCCACGACATTCCCCAAAAAAACAACTCAATGAAAGAAGTAATATTGTATAAACGTAACTTATTGTTACAGAATATCGTCACATTTTCGTACGTAAAAGCAAAAGTTGATAATAGGTGGGTCCCAATAGTCTCGCTACAGTATTCTGTAGTATCGTTGTGGTCTCAATCTGTTATAGCGCAGCGGCGTAATTCTAACCAATAAATGTAGGGTAGCAATTTTTAAGAGTCGAAATATAAGATATTAAATTAAACAAACCTGATTAAATACTAAATTAAATTGTTTAACTAAGTACTAGGCGCATATAGTTCTAATAACACATTCTTACATTTTTTTAAAGAGGCATTTTTGTAACACGACATTATTTTCCTCGCTAGTGAGGAAAAACAAATTTTCCTCACTATTTCTAGAGAAGAAACGTCCGTTTTCTAAGTATGTCGTGGAAAAATGTCTCAGATCTATATTGAGGTAACCTCAAAATTGACAACTGATTGATAGCCACAATTTGATTTGTGCAATTATACAATGTAGAAACAGCTCATTGTTTCGAGCCATTTCGCGGATTGCGTTGCGAAAAGTGCAAGACGTTTTCCATCCATCTCTTTCTTACGCGCGAAAAAACAAGTATTTCCTACATACCTATTCGGTAAGTTAACATTATTTTTGTTTTGGAATCTATTTATCGAATATAATGGTACTTTGTATTTTAAGTCAATAATATAAATAAATGATTAAAATTCGTTTTTTTGCTCACTGTTCGGTATTTATTCGAAAAAGACCTGCCAACCTCATCAGTGCAGTTCACAGCCGGCATCTTACATATATACAGATTTCTTCAAATATTACATTTTGATGAATCTTAGTACATGGCAATTGTCCATGAGGTGGTGACACCAACTAGCTCTTATTTAATGATGGCAGGTAACAAGTTATACCAAATCCAGAGGGTTTTATTATCCAAATTAACTAACTATTCTTTAACTGCTATTTATTAATTAATATCAATTGTAGTAAGCCAGAATAACGGGTGTTCAAATATAAAACTGAGCTAAGTAGGTCTTGGAATGTTCTTTGACATTTGGTAGTTTTTTAAACAAAGTAGTCAGCTGATGCAAAATTTTGGTTAGAATTCATGGTATCTAGGAAAACATTTGTTATATATATTATATATCTGTCCAGCCTAGTTTTTTATTTGAACACTCGTTACCATTAGTCGCCAATAGTGGTAATACGAATTTGTCTATTATTAATCAGTGGTTGATGGGTATTGTATATGCGTCACTTTAAAATATGCTAAAATAAAAGTGGTAATTAATTACATCTAGTATAAATAGTTATTTGAATCCAGAAACAGCATATTTGCGAGTGCGAATTAGGGTTGTAAATTCTTTATCAAAATTCTCTTCGCTCTTTTGTCCCAACATGATAGTTATTAGGTAAGTATCTAACAGGTACCTTATAATTTATAATTCTACTAATCTTTTTCATTTTTATGCGCATAGACCATGTAAAATAGAGATTACTAGTAGGTATTTGTTGCTATGTTACATAGTATTTTGCACTCAACGGTTACATCGGTAGGTCATTACACGTCAAGTCGTAGGATGATGTTGTTTACTTCGTTTTGCGATGATGAGCAAATTCCACAATTAATGCAATTGTTAAAGTTATTATGAAACCAAAACACCATCGTTACAATGTGAAATTACTTTAAAAGTCAAAACTATTTTTAATGGTATGACATATACGCACATTTTAAACATTAAAATTTATAATAGTCATGGGGACTGATCACAACGGCTACTATTCAGAACAGCCACTGTTTACATCTTTCCTAATTCATAATGATAACGATGTTCACAACGACCAAACTGTTACTGTCCTATATGTACACAATGTATACTTTTTCGTAACACGCATCACCAAATCGTTTTTTTTTATAATGACCATGTTTATAACGGCCACCAACGTTTATTTATAAGAAAGTATATATACCAATTACAGTATACCGCCGACATGGTCACGTTCAACTTTGTTTCATAATGTCCACTACAGATTTCTTCCCTGTGACCATCGTAATCACGACAGCCACCAACATCTCTAATCACAACGGCCACCTTATTGAAATCGGACACCTATGTTTAATTATAAAGGTGTTTATTTTTGTTTTTTTACAACGCCCACTTTGTTCATAATAGTCACATTCAACGTTATGTTCCTAACGGCCAAATTTTTCAGAACGGCTAAATTCGTATACATTAATCACGACGTCCATATTTTTCATAACGTCTATTCAGTGATTTGTATTACTACAGCCATCGTGACCACAACGGTTACTTTGTTCACATCGGGCACCAGCGTGATTTAATCTCATTATATCTTCAAATTAAAACAATTGAGCAAATTCTAAGAGATCTTCAAGACCACATCACACTCTACGCTATTTCGCTATCAAACTACTTACATGCCATCCCTATGCTGAATTTTGACCAAACTGTTGAACTGTGTTGTCACAGCATAAATCAATTTGCTTCTTTTATTTACTTAGTGCGCAGTACATTTTGTCTCCTGCTTCCATTCTTCAATGTTTTGGTGTCTGATTCTTCTAGTTACTTTCAAACACTAAAAGCCGATCACTTGTTCTATTCCCCTCTACTTTAAATTGTGCATAAATTTTCCATCTTTTTCTATGTTTTGTACTTGTATTAGCAGTTCGTATTAAGTGAGCCACGAAGATAATAAACAATAGTGAGCTAATACAACTTTCTTGGCTGATTCATTTGTAAGAAACATTTCATGTTTCTTACTTTTCTTCATATACTTTTGATAATCCTTATTAGTTTCTTCTCGACTTCTTTCTCTTTTAAACACTGCCACAAGTTTATTTTCTGTACTTTTTACTAAATCCATGAAAGCTGTTTTGGTCTGGCCTGTGAGCTCTGTTTACAATTTCGTTAATTGTGAAGACATGGATTTAAGTACTTTTTCCGCGCCAAAACAACTTTAAACTTGTGACAATATTGATTCTATTACTTGTCTTAATCTCCCTTCTAACTTTTTTTAGAATGTGTTCAATAGAGTCATGAATCGTCTTTTTTTATACATATATTTTTTTAGTTCTTTGTTATCTTTCAATCTGTGTTCATCTCAGAAAGCCAGCTGCACCATTGAGAAAGATGGATGGTAAAAATACTTTCCACGAAATGAGTGTGAACCCGGGCTTTGCTGTATTTCTAGAAAAAACATTCCTAAATTATATCAACGTGAAACAATTGAAACAATTAGCAGTTCATCGGTGGATCTTCATCGGTTCTTTTCATTTTTCCTTTGTTTGTTCAGTGCCAACCTCCAGCAGTTCGAAAATATTCTTTCTATCTCTTCATAACTTTTGTTTCGCTTTTTAGAATTTCAGCTGTTTTCTTTTTGAGTGCAATAGTATCTGGGCCCTTTTATCTCTTATGTCTTTTAAAACTTTGAAGAAAAGCTTTTGATTTTCTTAACTACTGTCTTTCAGAAACTTATCTTTGAAGGTTCTTGACTCCTGTATTTTAGTTTATTTGATTAACATTTTTATTTCTGTTCTTTGTACGTGCCGTAATTATCTTCTGTTCTATTGTTTAGGTAGCTCTTCAATTTTTTATTTCTTCCTTACCCCTGTTATATGCTCCACATACCGTCTTGGAGATTTCCCCTAATATGTTTTTAAATATTTTCTATAAGTTTTTATTTAATATTTGTTCATCAATTTTTTTATTTCTCTGTCAATATACTCATCGTACTTTTTAACTACGTCCTCATTTCTCAATTTGTATGATCTAATTGTTTCTTTTTTCTTTGTTTATTATGTTGTAATTTCACTTTCTTACGTTTGTTAATTTAAGATTGCGAATGAGATGCAGCGAATTAACACTTTCGCGGCCACGACAAAATAAAAATATTGTCAATTTTTTTTTATTTGTTTTTTTATATAATACGTACTAATATTTGTTTTAATGTTGCTTAGTATAATTTTTTCTTGATTTATCTTGGTTTTATAAGAAAAAAAGACTAGCGGGCACCTATGACCGCTGGAAAATTTGTCGGACTAATGTTCCCATATAAATGCATCGGTCATGTCAGCGGTCACATAATCGTGTCTAAATTTGCATCGGTAGCATTGGCAGATATTGCGCAATCTAGTACAATGTTGTTAGTTGCTGCATAAGAGGCGAGTCAGACGGATAATACAATTAGTAGCAATACGTTTTAATTTATCCGAAAATGTGTGTATTTTCACTGCAAAGCAACTGACTGAATCAAATCTTACAGAATCCAGCAGTGAGTCATGCGGAGAACTAGATGAAGATAGTGAACCAGAACTTTTCAGACGTCAAGTTTGGACGACCCTACCTATTCACCAAACAATGGTTCAACATTTTCGAATTCATCGAATTCATGATGAAAATGAAAAAGGAAGCGACATGTTGCCTAGCTCTTCGCGTAAAAAACATCAAGGAGTAATTCAGTATTGAAGACTTTTGGTGGTGTAGACAATTCTGCTTCGCAGTGTCAAGATCCAATCAATAACAGAAACGCTAATGCAATCGGTGAAAATGTAATCGGTATGGCAAACGGTGAAGATCAACCTCCTGAATCAAACCATGCAAATTACGAATGAACACACTATCAGGGAAGACACTTGAATTTCACATATGACGAAGAATCTGGAATCAAACCAGAATATGCAGCTGCTCTTGTTCATGCTGAACCAATAGATTTTTATCTAACATTCATTGACAATGAAATTATCGAACTGATGGTAGTAGAGATAAATTTATATGCCACCCAGTTGCTTCTCGAGACGAAAGATGTAGCACTGAGTTCCCGAATTCGAGATTGGTGTCCAACTACTGCGAATGAAATAAAGCGTTTCCTCGGAATTTTATGTTACATGGGTATGGTGAAAATGCCAACTATGAGACACTATTGGAGTAAACATTCTCTATTTAAGAATTCCATCATTTCCAACACTATGACACGAAATAGATTTGAACTTCTTTTAAAAATGTGGCATTTTATTGACAACCAATCTTGTCCAGAAGGTGACAGAGTCTACAAGATTAAACCACTTATAAATGTGTTTGTGAAAAAGTGTCAAGAGATATACTCTTATACCATTTCGTGGACGTTTAGTGATGAAACAATATATACCCAATAAAACCCATAAGTATGGATTAAAAATGTTTAAACTATGTGTTGATAATGGTTCCACGTGGAATATGAAACTGTATTTAGGCAAAGAAAAAAATCCAGCAATATCAGTTCCAACAAAAACTGTCATATCATTAGCAGCAAACCTGTTAAATTCTGGAAGAACGATAGTAACTGACAACTACTACACAAGCTTGGAGCTTTCAAATTTATTGCTTGATAAAGACACACATCTATTGGGAACTCTTACACTAAACCGTCGTGGTAACCCCAAAGAAGTCGTCAGTCGAAAGCTAAAAGTTGGAGAAATTGTTGTAAAAGAGAATAGCCGTGGTATTTGCATTAGAAAGTGGCATGATAAACGTCCTTTCTACTAAACATGGCGATCAAATGGTAGAAGTCAGGCGACGTGTTAGAAGCCTAATCAAAAAACCCGCGGCCATTGTAGAATACAATGCAGGAAAGTCATCGATAGACGTGTCAGACCAGATGGCGAGTTTCAATACGGCACTGAGAAAAACCGTAAAATGGTATCGTAAAGTGGCCATAGAGATATTATTGGGTACTGCAGTGGTAAACGCTCACATTTTGTATAGGAAGGTTAGACAACAAAACCTAACAATAACGGAAATCAGGGAACACATCATCATAGAGTTGCTGAAGTCTGCAGATACCGACAATACTACAGATGCCGTCAACGAGGACGTCATGCCTTCCACGTCCACGGCAAGGAAAACTACTACAAAAATAAATACACACACTTTTGCAAAAAAGAATGGACCGGCAGCAAAAACTCGAAAGTACTGCAGAGGATGTTATGAAAAAAAATCCTGTTGAAGCTTGATAAGAACACTGTCAAGAAAGTTAATACGTACTGCGTTCAGTGCGATAACCAACCATATTTCTGTTTAGATTGCTTTACAACAAAACATAAGTGATAATATATAAAGGTAAAACATATAATTTAGTTTTGTTCTAATTCTCAACAGAGTTTCATTCTTATTTGTAAACCTTTTTGTATGCAATAAATAAAAAGATAAGTTCAAATAATGTCTTTTGTTCTGTCAACTGTACGAAAAGTTTTGAATCTAAATTTTAAAAGTTCAACCGACTCTAATATCCAGCAGAGCCAGGGCGGTCATAAGTATAACACAGAATCAGTGTAGTGTCGATCATGTAGCGTAGACTGGCAATTTTAATAATAGGTACCTAGCGGTCACTCATGTCTGCTCTGGCCTGGCGGGATTATTGTTTGGCGGTCATCAGTGACCTCTGTGGCCGAAAGTGTTAAGGGATGAATGAGTGCGTGAATAGTTTTTGTAACAAGTAATTTGCAGGTTAAGTAGTTAATACGTATAGAACAGTTGCCTGGTGGCGCAAACTCTGGTAGTTTACTACTAGGAAAAAACTCGAGAGAGTCCAGAGACAATCACCTGGACAAGGTCTTACTCAATAGGAGAAGTTTCTCTCTCACAGAGACGATACACAGGGACTTCTTATTTGAAGCCAAGTTCTGGACGGCACTAGGTAACAAGAAAGATTGGGCGGCTGGAAGAATTTCCTTCCCAGCACCAGACGGATCAGAAACGGCTGAGGTACTGGTGTGGAGGTATTTGAGTCACGTACTAAATACTATGAGTTTATGGGCAAGTACAGCAGTCACTTTCAGGCTGAAATACATAGAATTTAATACTGCGTGCAGTCCAACTTGAATTGAGGGTATGTCGGCAGACATATCAATATTATGTCCGATAGCCAGGTGGCCATCCCAGCAGTGTCATCAGTTCAATGATGGTGATTTCTGGTAACGAGCAGGCGGATGCCCTCGCCAGGAAAGGGGCAGACACGCCGTTTCTAGGATCAGAGCCTTTCTGTGGTACTGGCAATCACACAATACTTCAGACTGAGAAACGGTAGGAAAATTCAGGACACTGGGTCAGGCTACCAAGGCTGAGGCAGTCCAAAAGTCTACTTGCTAACATTAACGGTAAAGATCACAGGGATTAGTTACCAGTCAGCAGGAACCATTTAAGTATTCTCATAGGTTCTTTGGCGGGACACTGCCGACTTGGCGGACATCTTGCCAAGATTGGTGTAACAATTAACTCGACATGCAAATTTGGTTCGTGTTGGAGGAGACCCCGATTTAACTTACAGAATGTGAAGGCAGAAGGTAGAAAATCCATAGTCAGTCCTGAGATTCCTCAGTGAACTTAACCTACTGGAGGTGCTCTAAGTTCAGAAAGAGGGAGCACAATAACCAATACTGATTCCATGCTACATACTCCAGATTATATCTAGGTATGTAGTGCTACAAGTTCAAGTACTAAAGAATAGGTTTTTTGAGACACGAGTGTCTGTATTGCAAAGTTGTACTTTTTCAAATAAAATTTTATTCCTTCATCTTTAACCACTTCTGAAGCATGAAAGATCATTTAATTAAATACTCTGCAAGAGTACAAGAAAAATGTGGACAAAATGTCTGGTACTTATAGGTAATCGAAACAAAAAAAATAAAGTATTTTACAACCTTACGATAAACTTTTTTACCTTATATTTTATATTTAAAAAATATATATCATTATACGATAAGCAATCTAAGTACGCTTCTAATTTTCATAAATATAACTTCTGGCCAAGTAAGTTCGGTCATTTCTTAATTTTGACGCGTAAAAAACTTACTAATTGAATATAAAACGTGAGTAATTATTTAATTTTGGTCACAGTCGCATAATTTAAAAAAATGCACATTTGTTAATGTTTTCGTAGAAATAATAGATTTGTTTTTTTTTTAAATGAACAAGTCTGTTTGCGTGTTCGTGTTTATTACATGTTAGTTGTCACTAGTGAGACTTGGCCATGAAGCATGATTTTAAATTGTTTAATTAGGTCCTGTTTCGTGTTCGCTTTGCTTTAATAAAATTGTTGTGCAATGTACTATGTGTAGGAATTTATGGCAAACGGACGAAATGTATGAACGTATAAAAAAGAACAAAAAAACAGTTATATACTAAATTCAACTTCCTGTTTTTTTGAACTAGCGAATACTGAAGTTCTCATAAATTGAATGAATATAAGATCTAATAATAAAAGACAACTAATCGACATTTTATTTAAATTAAGTACATACCATTCATTTGTTATATAAAGCTAGTGTTAGACAAAGTAGGTTAAATAAAACACATACAGAATTACATTGAAAAGGTAATACTAATTACTTGTATACAGTGTGTCTACAAGTGTACCAAATCCCATAGACAAACATGATTTTGAGTATAGATCGGCTTTTTTCCCGTGTGGATAATTTTTTTTTTCAATTTCAACTAAAAAGTGTCTAAGAGTTGTATACTTTCTTGGCAAAAAGTAAGAAAATTGAATTTTCAATGTGCTGTTCAGACGTAGTATCAAAAAAATTATTTCTTTAGTTTTGTTTTTATGATAATTCCTATATTTGAAAAACCGTCGAATTTAATTTGCACATCTTTAAGGCACTTTTTTTAATAATAATCTAGTAGGTACTCATTCAAATTTTAGGTAAATTAATAGCGGCAAAAAGACTCACCCTACAAAAAACTCATGATGATAAAAGTTATAGAAAATTTAACACGCTTTGATTTGAGATTATGTTGATGCTTGTAGCTCGCACAATCTTGTTAGGAAAGCAAAAAAAATGAAAGATAAAAACGTGCTTTTTTAGTGAAAACGTCCTTTACTGCACTCCCTACCCTAACTGAAACAATGCAACCTATACATGAGGAAATGGAAACCTCCAAGTCTGAGCAACTCAGGATTGTTCTCAGCAATGTACCCCCCCTCCAGCTTTCATGGCCCTCTTCTATCGCTCCTGTTAGGCATCTTTTTTTGTCATTCAGAATTTTATGTCCTACATTTTTAAAATAAGCGATTAGTAGCAGATACAGATAAATAAATATTTATTTAAGTTTGGGTTTATAATAAATATCTATTTTTTATACGTATGTACGTATTTTAATATTATAAGCCTTAATCTGAAAGGAGAGGATAAGAGCTCAGCCGGTGCCAAGTGCATGTCGAAATGTTGGTTCCACCGGGCTTTTGTTTTATGTCATTGGAAGATACAACTAATGATTCAACTTTAATTCTCTAATAGTATAAAACAAAAGCACACCAATTTTAGCTGAGGTGCACTGCCCCAAAAAATATTACAGCCCCTGAAGATCGGTGAGGTTATTATGTACGCCAAGATCAGCCTTAGAAAGTTAAACCATAATTTTAACCCAGTTTATCTGGGAGTAACTTTAGATACGTTTTTAATTTACAAAGATCATTTAGAAAAAGTCAAACAAGAAATAATGTTATTCAAAAATTAACTCGAACAACTTGGGGAACAGATGCAAAGACACTTCGTACAGCTGCATTGGCATTAGTTTATTGTACAGCAGTATATTGTGCTCCTGTCTGGTTGAACAGTTATCATACACAAAAAATGGATGCCCAGTTGAACTGAAGGACATTTGAAGTTCAGCAATATTTTGTATTCTCTGTCCTGTTATCTGTTTCTCCATTATTTTTGTTATTTCTTTAACCTACTATTTTTTTCGTCATTGTCGTGACTGGTGCTTGGACCGGTCCATTATATGTCGTCATGCAATGGCTGTGCTGTTATATTTTATGTTTTTATTTAGCTTCTATAATGTTTACACACTTAATTAATATTATTACATGTGAATACTAAGGTAGGTAAGGGTCGGCATGTTTAGGTTTTAGTGGTTTTCCTAAACCTTGAAGCAAATGCTTTGCCAAGACGAACTAATCCACAAGTGCACACGGTTTCGTCACCACACTATACAGGTTTATACTGATCTTCTGGGGCACCATGCATAACACTTACATCACAATACAATATTTAAAATAAAATAATAAAAGCAACTAAACGTAGGAGTTGTGATTGGGGAAAGGAAATGATTTAGCTCGTGAGGAATGTCAATCTCCATTTAATAAACTGTTGTATAAGAAGGATATCGTGATTATATTACGGAATAGGTCACCAATCATTTGTTTGAAAAGTATAGAACAATAAGAGTTTTTGGTATTTAAAATAAGGTCTTGTTCATTTAAATGACTTTAATTTCTAATGCTTCCAAAATTTTAGTTCTTTATAATTAGTTAATTAATGGTTTGATTTCAAAATATGTTTTGCAAAATTTCATTTCTTTTGATGTTTATTTCTAAAAGCGATCAAAAGTTCCTTGTATCTTACTTCAAAATTTCTAATATATTGTCCTATGAATTATATTAACATTTCAAATTGTAAACTCCTGATTATTTTAAAGTGTTAATTTTGTCCTTCTCAGTGAATACTAACCGTTTACCTGTTTTAAATGTCCGAAATTTTATGACTAACTCTTTGCAATAATTTACAGTTGCAGTTACAGTTCTAGAGTTTTAAAGTTTTCTGCAATTATCACTGGCTATTCTTCTATTCGATTGGCAGGAATTTGATATATTACGCTAAAAATGCGCTTATATATACAGACGTTTAGTTAGTTTCTGATGGTTGTATATTAATTTCTTGTTTCAAGCCATGAAGAAATGCCGTTGAGAAGTTTAAATATCTTGTCGTAATTCACATCGTTTGTTCCAGAAGATTTTTATGAGAAGCTCGGCATGGAATCAATCTTTTATCTACTGTGAAGTTTAATTTGACACCCATTTGCTAGGGAGAGAATCAGCTTTTGGAAGAGTTGATGCGTTATTTGATTGAAAGCATTGATTTCTTCAATAATTGTAGTTATTACTAAGATTACCACTAATGGCGACCTTGTTTGATCACAAAACAAGCAAAACCTTTGAACTCTGTGAGCTAAATATTTTCTATTAATTCTTATGAGTTTTCAGAGTCTTCAATCCTATTTTCGTTTTGTAAACTTTCTTTTCTTCAACAAATAACTATGCAGAATTAACTGCAAGTAATTTCGGATAAAGTCCGTTTAGCTGGATAGATATAATGTGCAGCGTATAGCACGGAATCAGTACTGATTATTGCGGTCCTCCTTTCTGAACACAAAACTGATGGAAACTTCTTCCTTCGGTGTGCATATTTTGAAAATAAAACTAATTTCGGTATCTCCTAACGGGTTTTCATTTTTTTAATTTTTCCCACAGTGTAAACGTCATCATCATCATCATCACCATTTCCCAGTTTTTTCTTTTGTCTACGGCTCGAGATAAAACACCCTTCAATTTTTTCAAGGAATCTCTAGCCTGGTCCAGTTTACCCAATTCGTTTATGTTCTTTTTAGATCGTCACTCCGGCGAGTTGGCAGTCTATCTCTGCTTTGTTTGTCAGCGCCACAACAGTCTCTTCGTTCACCCGTCATCTCTAAGTTTTGCTATATGGTCGGCAATTATCCACTTTAGCTAAGCTATTGTTTTTACACAGTTTTTCATGGTTGGTTGATGTTCCGCGTGGTGTTTTCTTTGTTTTTGTAAAGAGTTAGTTTCCATGTGTTGCTTAAACAGTAACCATCTTCTCGATTGAATATTCATTATTCATTATTTCTAGGGATTCTCTGATTATCCTAGCATAGTACTTGTTGATCCGTGATAGAACTTTGGTTTCTTTGAAGTATCTACCACTCTGAACTTAGCGTCTCAGTGATATTCCTTCAATCTACATTTTATGTTGCGCCCGGTTTGATCAATGTAAACCTTTCCGCATGAACAGTCAACTTGGTAACTTCCTTAGAACCCCTAGTAGAAATAATGGTAGAAGCCCTAGAAATAATGAAAAATAAGAATAATTTCAAGTGTTCACCAAGACTGCATAACAATTCCGCCAAAAGAGATGAACTACGCCATCGCTCCAAGCATGATACCCACGAAAGGAATAAAAGCTGAAGTAGAAAGTGCTATCAGAAAACACCCGGTTGAAGAAGTAGAGGAAATACGCAACGAGACTTGTCGGATTCTACAACGTTCTAAAGCTCCACGAAAAAACATCACACGCGTAGATAAGGGCAGCGCTACAGTAGTCATGTACATCGAAAACTACAAAATGAAGACTTTACACCAAGTTAAAAGAAGATCCAACCAGCAAAATAGAAAAACAAACAAGAGCCCCCATCAAACAGTCAGCTATACCAGTCAATCAACATTGTCAATTGCTACCATCCGGGAGCAGGCCACCCAGACTATACGGATTACCAAAGATTCACAAATTTGGTAATCCCCTAAGACCAATCGTCAGCACATGTTGATCTCCAACTTATGAACTGGCCCGTTACGTCGCTAAGTTTCTACAATCTTACCTGCAAAGAACTGAATCCTTTGTAAAGAACTCCAAACACTTCGTCGAACACTGATGACTCAGGAAGTAACCAAAGACGATATACTAGTTAGTTTCGATGTGGAATCGCTATTCACTAACGTACCAATCAATGATACACATAACATCATAGTACAATTGTGCACAACCCACGGGTTAAGAGAAAACATACCCGAGCTAGCAAGAATCTGCCTGAACACATCGTACATTCTATGGAACGGAGATTTCTACGAACAAAAATTCTGTGTAGCTATGGGATCCCCATTATCATCGGTTACCGTGAATTACTTGATGCAAGTTTTTATCAGAAAGCCATTAAATCTAGAGAAAAGAAACCGAAATGTTGGTTCAGCTACGTGGATGATACTTTTCTCATATGGCCTCAAGTTTACCATGAAGACATATCGTAAGAAGACGTACACCGACCGATACCTCTATGCCACATCACACCATCATCCACAGCAGAAGCGGTCTCTAATCAACACCTTAATGCATAGAGCTAACAAGATTCCGGACGAGGCTCACAAGACAGAAGAACTTCGAAATGTCCAACCAGCCCTAATGAAGAACGGCTGTACCAGAAGAGAAGTAAAAGCCGTCTGTTGCAAGAAACCAAAAAAAGAAAAGGAACAGGTCACCACCGTTTACCTTTTATTTCTGGAGTAATCGACAAATTAAGAAAATCATTGGAGAAGAAGAATATCGGTTAGAAAAATCTAACAACTACTACTATCTAATAAAGATAGCCAGCCGAAACTGCCAACAAAGGGAGTCTACCAAGTTAACTGTGCATGCGGAAAAGTTTAAATTAAAGGAAAATTACCGAGACGCTAAGTCCAGAGCGGTAGATACATCAGCAATCGCAGAACACCTAGACAAAAAAGGAAAACACATCATCAACTTCGAGGAAGCCAAAGTTCTATCACGGACCAACAACTACTATTCTCCTTAATTGTTAGCGATAAGGACAACGTCATCAGTAAAACAAATGTTATTTATCATCTTACCATCCATGTTTACACCTTTCTCACTCCCATTCAGTGCTTTAAAAACATACTTCAATACGGTGACAAAAAGTTTATGTGACGTTATAGTACCCTATCCAATCCCTCTCTCCAGTAGGTTTCCTGGTGTAATTGAACACTAGCAGTTGGACTTTTATAGATGTTATGACTTAGGTAAATGTATTTATGGTCGACTTGACGACATTCTGTGAGAGCCTTAATTATGATATCGTATTCGACGGTGTCAAAGGTTTTTTGGAAATCCACGAGTATGAGTATCAGCAATTTATTGAACTCTACCGTTTTCTCTGTCAGCATTTTCAGCACTAGCAGACGGTCATTCGTTCCAAATCCCGTACGAAAACCTACCTGATAGATTTTCAATTTATTTTCCACGTTGGAAATACGTTGTTACGGTCATGTTACGTCTTCATCCTCTCTGGGTGCTTTTCCGTCTTTTATATTTTTTAATGAATTCTATATTTCAGCATTGGTGATGTTTGACAGATCTTCGGAGCCTTGGTTTTGATATAAAAGTACGAGTTGTAATTAATTATCCTCAACCACTACTAACTGCCCAAAATAAAGGCCCTACGTTGAAAAACTTTAAAATTTTACAAATTACAAATTGTTTGAACGTAGTGGAGTCCTGTTATCTTTTTCCTATGAGCAAATTATCGTACCTATAAACTCTCCCACATGTAACTTAAAAAATATTAATTAGTGAAAATGTCAAAAGAGTAAGGTCCGAAGGTATAGTCTTGAACCATGGCATGATGCTACGGATAACTATACATAATTCGCCCATAAATATTTAAAAATTTGTATCGTGCAGATAAACGGAGAATTGCATTTTTTAGAGATTTTTTCTTGTAGGTCGTAACAATTTGTCGGTTATTGTGACATTTGATTTGTAAGGTACTTTGATAGTATTTATTTAAAATTTCTTGAACCATAAACATTACGTTGATTTTAGAAGAAAATGAATTAATTTATAGTGTAACAAATTAAATAAATTTAAAACTGTTTCTAACGGTACCAATAAATCAACATCTACCTAAATATTAATTAATTAATTAATACTC
The DNA here is from genome assembly GCA_030710515.1 of Abscondita cerata. Classification (NCBI taxonomy): domain Eukaryota; kingdom Metazoa; phylum Arthropoda; class Insecta; order Coleoptera; family Lampyridae; genus Abscondita; species Abscondita cerata. The sequence goes on from JALBCR010002596.1 coordinate 29,826, forward strand.
AAACTTAATAACAAAATTGTCACAAAAAAAGCTCTCTGTTGACCCATTCAGCACCTATTTTTAGGTTCTTTATAAAATTCCACAAAAGCACTTCATATAAGTCGAAATACAGAAATCTATATTTTACCTAATCTTGACCTTAAAAAGGTTTTTTCAAATAAAATCAGCCCATACTTTCTCTCGATCCTTTCAAATTCCTTATTGTCCCCATTTCAATTTGTCTGAATGTTATAACGTATTAAAATAGTTAGCTTCCAATCATTACCAAATAGATATAGGTCGTTGATCTTTATTTTGAAAACATATACAAAAGACCGCCCTTGGTGAGAGTTTAATTAACAATTAAACGACTAAACCAATTATTGAAAGTTGATTTAAAAAAACAAACAATTATAAAAATATTAGTATTTCTTTCTACAATTTCAAAATGTTTATTGAAGTTCTCATCATCTTCTAAAAAGTGTATAACTGAACTACAGCAGACACGCCACTATAGAAAGGAAGTACATTATTCTCAAGAGAAAAATAGACTTTAATCTGCTATTATAAAAAACTAGTTCTGGTTTTGTATAAAGGTACTGTAAGATCAGCCACGCGAACAAACTGCACGCGTATTTGAAGTTCTAATTACTTTTTTTCCTTCTTCAAATTTAAGTTTACTTGTTAAGAAGCATGGTGTGTAATTAATTTTGTTTATCGTATGCATCTTTAAAATAGTCATACACCAAATGTTACCGATTTTATAAACAAAAAATTTAAAACGTTTATTGTTTTGTTGTTATTCACGTAGTACCGTTCAAATAATAACTTTTTTTTGTGTATGAAAACGTGTTGCTATTTCTGGCAACCATTGAGCAACGTACACGACTATTGAGATGTTATACGAATTTAAGTTACTGTTGTTTGTAATAGATGTCTTCCTGAATGGAGATGTTCTGGTTGCAATTTAAGTTTCTTAAAATTGAAATAACTGCACAATTGTTATTAGGTATCTCAACGTTAATTGTACAATTAGAATAAAATTTTTTAATGTCATTGATGATTAATTTATAATTCTCAGGTTCTTAATTTAATGTATTCACTTTAGTAATTTTTGCAATTTCTCTTTAAAAGAATGTTTAGCAAAATAATTTAAAAAAATCTGGTAGCCTAATAATTTTAGTTCCTGTAGTATTTGAAAAAAAATTTCCTGATAGATGAAAAATTAAATATAGTACCTATATGAAGACTTAAAGATAAATTTTAAATATTATAATGAAATCATTACAATTTAAAACAAAAATAGTTCATCAAGAGAAGATCCAGTTTCTATTATACAGGCTGCATTTCCAATCTGGATCGTCAAACTAATTTTTTGAGTAAAAAAACAAAGATGATCTTGGTTCTCCGTGCTCCGACTTTATCCTCCGACCAATTTCACTAGTAAACTCACGGGCCTCAAAAGAAGAACAAAAAGAAATTTCGAGACCTACCTTTTGCCCAAGGGATTAAAGTAATACCATCAGGTTTTTTGTCATGTCCCTACATAGCCCAATAAGCTCCAGACAGGATGGAATTTTTACCGAAGAAGTTTAGGAACATCTCCCATTCACGATCTAAACAATTTGTTTTTATTAACTACCGCCAACAATCAACATCCAAAGACAAAACTTTCCTAAATTTCTATATCACAGTTGCTTGCCTTGCTGCTTGTTTCTTGTCCAAAAGTTAATTAATTAGAATCCTTTACTTATAGAGAAGCTTTGTCATTATTTGATTCACTTCCCGTAGTAATGAAAGTTTCCAGGCAGCCATTGAAATTTTAGAAACTAATTTTGAAATTCCTATTTCAATTGCATTGTGGATCATCCTGATATAGTTCAGAGAATTTTTATTGACCATTAAAAAATTTTATGGTTTGTATAAAACTTTTGAAATGCCCGAACTGAGCATTAAAATTTATTCATCTTTAATATAATCTGGAGAAAATGAGGCTACAAACAAAAAAAAAAGATTTGAACGTAACTCCTACATTAAAAGAATTTTATGAAATCATCGAAGCAAGATGGAACGCTCTAGAGTCTTTAAACCCCCCTCCCTTTTTCCGGAAAAGGTACCACAAAGGCTAATGTACGATTTGTGGGAATTGTAAAATCGAGAAGCATGACAATTACAAATGTGACACATTTCCTAAAATGAACTGCGACGAAAAATATGAATTTTTAAGGGCTAGAGCATAGCACTTGCTAACAGAATGTACCTACGTCTTGACACGCACGGTCGTAGTTGTACTTTTAAAAGTGGTCCGATCTAGACAAGAAAGGTCGGTGTTCTTTTATTTTCAAAAATTTTGTCCGTAAAACAAAGTTCCAAATTTATAACAATTTAACCTAATATTCTGGTTTCCAATGTACTCCCACCACTTCTAACGAAATGTCAGATATTGTTATTTGTTCCAATACTTACGAGACTTTTAAACTTAAAGTATCTTTGCTCACTACGTTAACAAACAAACAATGCGCACCCGTTCCTAAAGCATTCAATATATGACTAATCTTGACTATCACATTCCTTCAGAGGCTGACCTTCTCCTGGGCGTTGATGCCAATTACGAAATTCTGCTTGCTCAAACTTTCTACTCTTCAGCTGACATATCCGACGATAAATAATTACAGTGCAATTGCCACCCCAATAAATGTTAAACAAAAACAAAGTTTCTTTTTTTGACGAAAATGATTCCAATTCCACCAACCCACTAAAACACATTATTTCAACATTCTGGGAAGCCTCTAAACCTTTATCAATAGATGCAAAGCTTGCCGAGATAAGCTCCTTTATACACATATGCGTTATGAAGATCTAATCGGAAAAAATCACTGGTGATTCGTTCCATATTGCAAGAAAAACTTATAAAACAGAATAATTGGTAACAAGAGTTTTAAAAGAGTTGATTTTCAGTTTAGATACATTTCCTTTAGCCCAGAAAGCATTTCTATGTAGACGAGTTCTATATGGCTTGATTCCGTTTCCGAATTAAAAACTCTTATCATCTACTCAATAAATTGTTAAATTCTGAAGTTTACTGCATAAGTGGTCATCCAATTCTACAGAATTTTGTCAAAAATATTGCGATTCACTGTACGAAATGAAAATGTAAACCGACTCTAACAATAGGATTATCTTGGAATCCGTGTTCTGACAATTTTGTGATTTCACTCCCGAAAATTTAACACAATATTACAATTGCCAAAAGAAAGGCCTTGATTGTCTACTACAGCTTAAATGTTTGACCCTTCGAAAACTCTCTTTGGTTAAACTACTTCCTACTGATTTGGGCTGATTTTTCTCCAAGTTAATTGTAAAAATTCAAATTCACGGTTTCGCTGATAGTAGCAAACGTCCATATGGTTTTTGTCTTTATTTTCATGTCAGTTATTCATAAACCCTGTCACTTCTGGGTTAGTCACTTCCAAATCCAGAGTTGCTTCCCTAAAAACTCTTTGCCTTTCCCGATTTAAGTTTTGCGCAACAGTGTTGCTGACAAAACACACACACAAAAAAAATTGCACAAATTCAAACTTTCTCACTCTACGCTTAGTGGTTACACGTTCGTCCTTCTAAGAACTCTGTTGTTTTATACTGGTTCCAGAGCTTCTAAACTCCAAGCAGTCGTGACATGACCTGGATTGTTTATCAGAATTAAATTTGGATTTATCTAAATTTATTTTGAAACCCCTCTGAAGGATGTACTTGAAGAAAGGGAAAAAGCCCAGCCTTTTCTCTGATGTAGATTTATTTATTTATTCGTATGGTTCGTATTGTAATGTAAGTGTAATGCATGGTTCCCTAGAAGATCATTATAAGCCTGTATAGTATAGTAACAAAAAACCTTATGCAATTGTAGATTGGTTTATCTTGGCAAAACATGTACATTTGTAGAGGAATAAGCCCTAGCATGGCTTCTAGTGCTGCAGTGGGCATAGTCTTGAACACCCTTCACTTAAACAGCCAAGTCTTTGGATCTTATCTAGACTCAGAATTGTGGTCTTTTGTATGACATTTGGCCACCATACTTCAGCATCGTAGGCGATAGCGGGCCTGGCCACTCTTGTGTACAGCCAGTGTACCATTCCTGTTCCGAGTCCCCATTGTTTGTCATACATTTGTCTGATTACTGCTAGCGTAATCTCCTTATGACTTTTGCGATAAGTATGCTATTTGAAGACATTTTTTCTACGTTACATACGTAGACAATTTTAAACTGTCCAAAAATCGTCTCGGTTTTGTATTAATTTTCTCTATCAAAATTTTATTTATACGCAAAATAATGGGCAGCTTGGTAAGGTGACGCAGGGTGAGTCATGGCGAGACTTTGATATAATCACAAAAGAAAAGATTGCGTATTTTTGCATCGCAGTGTGAGAAACCTAGGTACATATTTATTTACATAACGAAATGGGGAGAAAAATTCGCTTTGGTGTGAGAGTTCCTGCGGATTCCGCTTTTATTTCGCTGCGAAATTTTGGTATATTCGTCGGAGCTAAAACGAATACTGAGGAAACAATTTAAATATTAAATCGTAAAAAACCATTATTGTGGATTTGAAATGTATTAATTTGCAGAATTTCAAATAAGCGTACCAACCTGGATAAATTTAAGAAGTGTTTTAATTTGTTATTTAATAAATTATAAAATATCGCTGAAGTAGAACATCTAAAAATTTTAGGTTCGTTTCTTATAATATTTATAATACAATCAATATATGAATTGTTGTTTCAAATATACATTAACTAAAGCTGAAAAAATATTCATTTTAAAATCCCAATATAAAAAAAAGTGTTCCGGTACAGATAAATTTGTTAAGAAGTTAAACGTAGTGAGCTATGACACAACGGTCAGTGTGGAGATATTCGACGCGATTATCAAAATGCTACGTGCAATTTGGCATAGAAATTGAGAAAATATGTAATCGTTGAATAGTAATTTCGGTAATTAGAATCGTGCTAATTCTTATTAGTGATAATTTTAAGTGTGTGTATTTTCTAAATTTTTGTTGAAATTATTCGTATACCTATGCGTAGGTAACGTTGATCGTTATTTAAAATCAAAGTGAATGTGTTACGCCGAAAATGGAATGAGGAAAGGTTTGCAAAATCTGGAGGTTGTACGTATAATTATTGATAATACGTTAAATATTGTAATTGGAATAAGATTTAATAATACAAGCATTTGCCGTTCATTTTTTTAATACTAAAATTATTTTTATTTCAGCACCGTTTCCCGGTATTCCAGGTATCATGTAAGTACTGTTTTTTTTTTTAGTTTTTGTACCAATTGTATAGAGGTGAGTTTACTCGATATGGTTAATAATGATAAAATCTGGTTTCATACTAATACCCTAGAACACAATTTAACAGAGAAATGTTGACCGAGTTTGAGGTGCATATACAGAGTGAGTCAAAGGGAATACAAATGAATAAATAACAATGAAAGTTAAGAACAGTTTTCTACATAAAACTAATGTACGAAACTCCAAATTCCCTAAATTAATATTTATTAGAAAATCAAAAGAAAACAAATCCGAGCATTTATTACGGCTCAGAACTAAACTTAAAGCCAGAAGTTTTCCATAAAAAGTAAAAATGTATCTTCTGTTTCTGAGATAAATCGATTTTACCTGATGTACAAACCCTCCAAAAAATACAATAACTTCAAATTAAATAAGAACAAGAAACTTTGTTTTACATCATTTTATTAAGAGGTTTCATCATCCTTTTTGCAGTATTTACTTTTAGGGTATTTTTAATACTCGCACATAACACTAGCCACTTAAAACTTAAATAACTTGCTTAACTTAAATGGAACGCCCTGTATTTGTGTACCCTGTTGGAAGCTGGAACTAATAATCTTTCAGTCTGTATTAGGGTTACCAACCCCTAACTCGGATAGTTTTTGATATATTTTAAATTTTTTTAGTTTAGCAATTTGCGATTTGGGTTATTCCATGTCAACTCGACAAGGATGTTCCATATGTCCATCTCAGAAAATTACTCAATTTAAAACAGTTGTAGTTAGGTATTACGTAGATACTTTCCCAAAATTGAAACTCTTAAACGTGATTAGTTTTTGAAGTAAAATTTTTTTTTGTTTTTATCAAAATTTAGGCTGCACATGCATTTTTTTGACATTTTCGTAAATAACTTTTAAAGCTTTAGAGATAATCAAACCAAATGTTATGGAAACTAAGGTTTGTACTAGAAATTAAAAAATTTCAACCGCAAGTTTCTAACACCAATACTTCCTGAGATATGACATACTTACAGGACTTATGGGGGGGCTAAAAATACCCATGTGGACATAAAGATAAATTCATGGAATTTTGATCAAAAATAGAAGAAAGTATGGAGAATATTACCATGATATTTTAAAATTGGTGTCAGACCTAGTTTCCACAAAAAAAATTTAATTTGCTCGTATTTTGAGTAAATTGTGTGCTGCGCCATTACACGGTAAAATGACATTAAATCTTCCGATCATATTTTATGGAACTAAAAAATGAATATTAGTAGTATGCATGAGCAATATTTATACTAAACTATGAAACGCCTGGCCTAATTAAACGCCGGGTAGAATAGACCTTGTGCATTTAATTGACGTATGTTTTCATGTAGGATAAAATTAGTACACTATTGTTTTGTTTAACCGTAAAATTGTATTATTAGAAGAAATTGTAGGTAATGTATCACACACAATATAGCACCAAGGAATTGATTGCACAGAAGTTTTTTTATTTAATTTTTGTTCTCTTCCAGAGTTTGTTAAAAACATGTTTCATTTTCTCACTGTAAAAATTACTGAATTATCTTTAAAAAAAGCAGTTCAGTTTAGACAAAACTTTAAAATAATAATAAAAACTTAAAAACTTTTTAAACATTTTTATTATTAAAATCAGTTAAAAAACAAATTATCAGGTCACTTCTTGGAAGTTATGAATTCCGCATTTTAAATTTTAACTACATGTAGAATATACTATGGGGGGACAAAGCACTCGTCCTTTCTTTCAGGCCAATAAAATGACTTGCTTGGACCTGCAGGAGTCATGAGTTTTATTTTGACATCAACGAATTCGTCTGAAATTTCTAGGACGATTCTCAGCCACCATTGATGTCCATACACGCAAGCAACGTATTTGCCAAGTTTGCATAAACAGTTGCTATAAAATCCAAAGTTCCTAGGCCATTTGACAGTCGGATAACTCTAAGCTGATAGGTGTTTACAGGAGAGAAACAGTGATTCCCTTTTGTTGCTTGGACTGTTTTAGCACCTCCTAGTCGTGATTGCAAGCTTTGAACGTGCTGTGAAACTTCTGCTTCAGAAATATATACAAATTTAATGTTTGCAATGTTGGACACCGCCCAATCGTACAAATCTATTGCTGTCAAAAAAAAATTGCAAGGCGCACAAGTTACTAAAAAAACGAGCAAATTAAAAATTTTTTTTGTGGATACCAATTTGAAAATATTATGGTAAGATTCCCCATACTTTCTTCTACTTTTGATAAAAATTTCGTGAATTTATCTGTTTGTCCACATGGGTATTTTTGGTCCCTCATAAAGCCCTGCGTGTATGTGATATCTCAGGAAGTATTGGTGCTAGAAACTTGTGGTTGGAATTTTTGAATTCCTCGTACAAAACTTAGTTTAAATAACTGGTTTGTTTGTCTCTAAAACTTTAAAAGTTATTCACGGAAATGTCAAAAAAATGCATGTGCAGCCTAAATTTTGATAAAACTTATACAAATTTTTATTTCAAAAACTAATCACATTTAAGAGTTTTAATTTTGGAAAAGTATCTACTTTATAGCTATCTACAACTGTACCAAATTCGATAAATTTCTGAGATGGTCACATGGAAACTGACATTATCTTGCAACCATTTTTATTGTATCGGCCAATTCAGCTTTAAATATTAACCTGAAAAAACATTTTTTGGATCAAAATAACAGAAATGTGTCAGTCGAATCACGTCCACCGGTCACCAACAACAACAACCATTATTTGTTACAGCAAAACCCGATCGCATTGTAAACCACTTTGTTAATACAATTCTAAAAATAATGGTTTATGAAATTATCGTACCATTTATTAGAGCGATTTGTATCACTGTCTTAGTTAACAGGTTAATAAAGTTAGTAAAGTAAAGTAATACCGATTGAAAGGTAATTAGTTCCAACTTATAACAGGCTACAAAAATAAAGAGTGTTCCATTTAAGTTATTAGTCGTTAGTGTTAAGCGGTATTAAAAATACTTTATGTATCATAACATAGTAATAGTAAATATTGCAAAAATTATGTTGAAAGCTCTTAGTAAGGTGGTGTAAGTGAAAGTTGCTGGTTCTTACTTATGACTTACTTAACTTATCGTTGGCTTAATATGCAAATCACATTAAGTCCAGTTTTTACCTAATTTATGATATTACAGCCATCTTGTAGAATTCACGCAAGCGCACCTTCTTAGAAACTCACACAACTCAAAAAAAACCACATTGTGGAATAAATCCGGTCAAGAAGTTCACACAAATCCCGCTCCAGATATGACCAGTAGGAAAATCACATAAGTCCGGTATATTTACTATCTGGTGCTGTTATTATATCCGATTGTTAAGTTAATTTTTTGATTTCACGATGTAATATAACTTTAATTGGATTAGGTAAGTACATCTTTATGTATTATTATTGTGATAGTTTTAATAAATAATTATTTACATTCACAACAATTTTGGAAAATATCTTGGAGAGAAAAACAGGTATTTATAGCAACACTAGTTGCCAGTAAAAAACAGAAAGAAGCAGAAACAGAAAAGATGAAGAAACCAGCAGAAGGACATGCACATACATTTTTTTTTTGAGAAAAGCGGACGGTTCCAAAATAAGAGTATGCAAATCACTGTTCATCAATACATTGTCGATGAAACAGTGGACAATTAACAACTGGCTCAAACAGAATCTTAGATCTACAATACAGCATGAAGCAAAACAAGAGGAAGAACGTCAAACTGAAGTCGAAGAAGAAGAAGAAATAATAGAAAATAACAGAGACTTAAGAAGGAGACACTTAAAAAATTTTTTTGACTTATTACCGAAAATGCAGAGCCACTATTGCCGAACCTCCAGCACAAAGCAATATTTGGAACCTCAATGGAAGTCAAAACTTACTTATACGACCTCTACAAATCATATTGTTCTGGAAACCATAACAATGAACGGCGATTGTCAGTCGCCACTTTTCACCATGTGTTTTCTGATCTTAATCTAAGTCTTTTTATGCCTAAAAAAGATGAGTGCGACTTATGCGTTTCTTTCAAGACAAAGAATATTGAGGAAACTGTTTACTTACTGCATCAGGAAAAAAAGCAGGAAGCCAGAATGGAGAAAGATCAAGACAAATCTAATTCCAGTGATGAATTCAAAATGTTTACCATAGATATGCAAGCTGTTTTGTTGTCGTCCAAATCTAATGTGTCAGCACTTTATTATAAAACAAAATTAGCTGTTCACAACTTTACATTTTACGATTTAAAGACTAAAGATGGAACATGTTTTATTTGGAATGAATCGGAGGGTGGCTTAACAGCCAGCGTCTATGCATCCATTATAGTGGCATTCCTTTCAAGCGAAATAGACAAACATCAAGCTCCAAATTACGTTATAGTGACGGATGCACAAGTTAAAACAGGAATACAATATTATCCAATGCTTTGTTGAATTTATCTATGTTGAAAAAGTAACCATTATTCAAAAATATCTGGAACGTGGCCACACTCAAATGGAGTGCGATTCTATGCATTCTGCTGTGGAGAGGCAGTTGAAAAATGCAGTGATAAACGTACCCGCGGACTATATTACCATATGCAGAGCCGCTCGAAAAAATCCTTCTCCATATAGGGTTGAATATTTAAATTACCAATTCTTTCGAGACTATACTTTTCTTCAGTACTACCTTTCCATTGGACCCGGAACGTCGGACACAGTAAACTGTATAAGGCAACTAAAATATGAGCATAATGGCACTATTCAGTTTAAGTTGAAACATACTGACGAATGGTCACCTCTGCCAGTTCGACGTAAGAAAAATAACACATTATCCCTTAGGAAGATTGAAAAACTTCCATTCCTCTACTCGAGTAGGCTCCCAATTAAAAAGACGAAGTATGACCATCTACAATGCTTAAAACAAAGCATAACGCAGGATTATCATACTTATTATGATCAGTTGCCATACTCTGTTTAAGTTTAAATTATTCAATAAAATTCTATATACCTATGTATACATAGGAGGTATCTAATATAAAATTTCCCGAAAATCCCATAACTCCAAACCAAAAATAATAAAATTCTCGAAAATCACATAAGTCCCGGAATTTAAAAGAAAAACGACATCTGACAGTTTTACGACATTTGCAGACACGAATATTATTACAGAAGCCATTAGTTACAAAAGAAAACAAAATACTCAAACATTTTCAAAAATATGTAGTTTTCTTGCTCTCCTGTATAATTTGCATATCAGGACTTGTGTGATTTGCATATTAAGCCGACGTTATGAAGTTATTGAATTTTTTTGGAGGGTCTGCAAATCAGATAAAATTGATTTATCTCCGAAACGGAAGTAAGTAGGTATGTTAAAGAACATACCTACATTATTTTTTATCGTACAATTCAAAAATAGAAAAAAACAAAGTGTTCCATTTAAAATAACCCAACATTGAAATGTTACGATTTTCTGGAGCACCCTGTACAATCCAAAATACTTTTAAAATGGAGTCTCAAATAATCTCGATATATGTATGCCTTAAAGACTTATAATATTACTTGTCGTTTTAATGCTACAGAAAAATTCGTTGGTAATGCCCCACCCTGTATATAAAGTCTAAAAATCTGAAAATGTTTTAGGGAATATATTTTACAGTAAAGTGCACCCCATAAAATATTTTGGAACTTTAAAGTCGAATATCTTGAAAAATAATTTATTGAGATATAAAAAATTTGTTTCGGATATTCTTACTTAGCGTAAAAATCCACATACATCTAATGTAACACTACGACATCCGCTCGACGGAGGACGACGACGACGGTGCACAGACTTTTAAATTTGGTTGAAACTGACGCTTACATTAGACGTATATCTTATTTTTCGAACAAAATGTTTTATGTCGCTGCACACTTTCTATAAGTAGTTACACGTTTATTAGCATAGAGGCGATGTGGAGTTTTCCGCCAATCCCTTGTCGAATTATGCTACATCTCCCTATTTTTGTTTATACATAGTATGGCAAAGAATCGAACATTAATTATTATCGATTTCTCAAACTACCAAGTTTTGCGATGAACCAGGCCAACGAAATAAACAAAAATAAATAAAAAATTAATTAATATCCAGACGGTAATTTTAACTGCAAACGTAACTTTCTGTCACCAACACTAATTATTCGTAGTTAGTAATCAACCAATCTTAATATTATTAATGTTTAATTACGAACCATATAATTTTCAAGCCAAATTGATACCAGTAAATTAATATTAATTTTGTGCCGATTATTTAGTTTATTAATTATATCATATAATTTGGGCTGAAATATTCATCCATTAATTAACTAATTTGATCACTTGAAAAATATAAAAATTTGCAACAAAACCGCTGTTTAATTAATGGTGTTCGGGGGTTATAAAAGCTGAACTTAGCCATTAATTATCGGTGCAGACGAAATAAAAACAAACTTGTCGCATCCGTTCTAAAGAAATGTGTAGCACCACTAACCTGATATTTATTAAATTTTTTAGTCGTGATGAATGAATCACTAATAAACAAAGAAAAACTTACCTACTATGAAAATTACTTGGTTAAAACGAATATATATTTGTGTAACTAGTGACGGAACTCTTTGTTTTTTTTTGCAACAAATTTTGCGAGATTCCGCAAAAGGTTTCAGTACTTTTTTTATTAATTAATTTATTATCGTTGACATTCTTGACACAATTTTTATTAAATGAGTTTAATATTTTCATCATTTTTTTCAATGTTAAATTTATATTAAAAAATTGTATTATTGTGACATCGTGAACGAAGTCAATTAAAAAAAGTACTGCAATCGGAATTGAACCGGTGATTTTTTGCGGAAACTACTACTCGGCGACGGTTTATCAATTAATCAAGTGATCCCTCCGGTTAATAATTAATAAATAAAAATTCAGAAATAAAACTTATTTTGCTGATTTGTTAGTAAAATACACAATGCAATGTAGCATTATTTTAATATAGTTTGTTTAAGGTCGTAATATGTATTTAAAAGCAAACGCTTTTCGAATTGTCTTTGTTAATGGCTTCCTAACGAAAAACATTTTTTTCGGGCAGATGATGCCATCCAACTACAAACGAAGAACCAATCAGTAATGCAATTCAGCAAGTCAAGAACGCTGTACGAAATGAAAAAATGACATATGCTAGGGCGGCGAGAAACTTTAATGTGCCTCGTAATACTTTAAAGAGAAGAGTTTTAAATAATGATATAGATACTGTAGAATTCACGGTTCAGTAATAAAATACCAAAGTGTTTTCAGTGAAGGGAAAGAGACAAGTAAGTGCAGCAATAACATCTGCTAAATACCTGGATGTGGTAATTTTATTCCCCCCTTATGATCTTCCAAGAAAAACTAAGTAGTAGTATACTGCGCCAAGTGCTGAAAGATCCAGTTCTGATTTTAGATAGGCTGGCATGCTACTGATACTAAATACTTTGACCTAATAGAGAATGAAAGAAACAATCATATGACCGTTGTGTGTCTACCACCATACGCATTTGGACGTGTGCTTTATGGCTCCATTCAATACTTTTACGTACAAGCAATTGAAAAATCCTTCCGCAATCACCCTGGGAGAGTTGTAATTCAACTAGAGAGGCGTATTTACGAGTAGTTTTACCAGAAATTCAATCAACAAGTTTAAGAAATGTGGAATCGTTCCGTTGGAGTCGGATGTCTTTACAGAAATTTCAGTTACCTACAATAAAATAGCATTTGGCAATAAAGACCCTGGTAATGACATTGCCACAGGTCTTAGTAATGATGATGATAAAGGTTCTAGAGATGACTATGATAAAGACAGCAGCTGTAAAGAATGTCTGGAATTAGAAGTGTTGCTGTTCATAGTCATATAGATTGCATTACTATTACTGATGATGAAACTGATAATTGCAACTGTAAAACAGCTGATCTTAAACACTTCTTACAACTGAGCATTCAAGTGGCTGAACCTCAACTAGTACACGTCATTTAGTGTAAATCCAAGAGTATTGTTGCAACGTTATATCTTCCAGTCCTTACAAAGTAAAACATTTAGAAGAGAAAACAAAAAGAAAGAAATACAAAACAAAAAGAAGAAAACAAAGCAAGTTAAAGAAAGTCGAAACAAAAAATCAAAATCCAAAACCAAAATAAATGAATCTTACAATAAATCTAAGAGAAACTATTTGTTGATGATTTAGAGGAAGGTGGAACGGATAAAGATGATCCGGAATGTTCCATATTCCAAATCAAAAACCAACAAAGGATAAAGCATATACTTTTGATGTCTTCACTGGGCACATGAGAAATGTGTGGAATGTGATCAGGAAGTCGGAATATTTTTTGTGTGAAAACTGCCAGTAATAACTTCTTTTTGTTACAAAGATGGAATCAAATGTTATTGTTTTATATTTTGTTTTATTATACAAGTATAAGAATAGTAAAAAGCTTAAAATAATTTTAACAAGTATACATTTTTTTTACTTCGTTGTGTTTGTCCTGCTGGCTGGTTAAAAACCAAGCGAATAAAATTTTAATTATGCTTGGGTGTGGTGATAAAATAAACCCAGACAAACAGGTTAACGCAACCAATACCGAGGGACCAATCACTTGCTCGACAGTAAGCTCTTGTCTTTTTGATAACAAATATATTCCACAAAAAGTATCATCATTGCACGGCTTCAGAGATGGTGGTATTCTTAAATCAAGAAAAAATAAAATTTGTTATTGTACTTCGAAAAACTTGAGATCTAAACGAGGTTATTCAGGTATTTAGAAACTCAAAATGCAGATTCTGATTGTTGCAAAAGCCTTTTTGAATTATACGATTCCAATTCTGTGAAAAGTGCAAAAAAAATATCTATTTAAACAAGTGTAAAGTAAGTATGCGTGCTTTATAAAATCAGCATATAAAACTTATAATAATAAAATTTAATCTTAAGTCCATACCACCAACAAAAGTAACAAGAACAGTAACATTCGTTCCCAACTTGTCACCCTGTTTAGCAGTGGAAATGAACTAAATGCAGAGCAATGAGGATGGAAAAAAAAACAATAAGCGGATAATTCCTGTTACCACACTGCAGATCCCGGCAATGAGAAACCTTGTTAAAACTTATCTCTTCCAAATGCAAAAAGGGGCGTCAGAGAGCATGTGGATGTAGAATAGAAAGGATAGATTGAAGTGCATCAAGAAGAAGAGAATAGCAATAAAACACATAATCCCGTCGAGGATGATATGGAAGAAACTTCACCTGATCCATCAACAAGAAGCGAAGAAGAATGACTTTAATTATAGAATTGTGTATTGCATGTGGATTATATCTACTATCACATGGTGATGTGGAAATGAGTTTTTGATTGTGACCTATGTTGAATCAAACTTTGAGACGCTCAAACGCTAAAACTATTGATTTAAAAAAGTTATTGCATAAAATGTAGAAATTTTTCTCGTTTAATTTATTACATAACTGTTTTTTATCTAAAAAAATGGGGGAAAGAAATATTGTCCAAAACTGTTTTCAAACGCAAATTACCAAATGATTGTAACCCCGTGATTCAAAAATTTTTCATCAAAGTGGACCATGAAAAAATGTACGTACGTCTACACTAAATGCATAAAACTGGATGTGTTGGACCATAATGTCAACACAATCATAAATTGAAATTAAATCTGTCAGAATTGACAAATGTACAAGCTAAGCTAAGATACACCTGTTATACATTGCTTTGTGGTTCATGGCAAAGTTTGGTGAACAATTTTTTGAATCACGCGTTACTATATTGCCAAGAGCCAAATAGTTGAAATTATGTATTTTGTTGTTTTGTTTACGTTTGTCCAGATTGTTTTTCTAATTATCGCCAAATTAATTTTGTGAATTTATTTCTCTTATCGAAGGTGGTAATATTTTTATATTGCCGTGTTTACACAAGCAAAATGTTTTCCTGTTAAAAACGATCTTTCAGACATTTGGACATCATTATACAGAGTGTATTTTAAAATAACCGACAAAGACTGAAGATTCTATGATTTTTAATAAACCAAAAATGTTTATAATACTTTTTTCCAAAAACGTTTCTTTACCGAGATATAAAGTGAATAAAGGTGACTTATAATTTGTTTTAAAATCCTCAAAATGTATTACAACCAAAATAAATTGCATGTGAGTTTTAAAGGTTTTTAAACTTTTTCAAAAAGTAGAAAATATTAAGTTGGGATTGTCTCATTAAACACAATACGAGTTTTAGTAAATTTCATCCAAGATAGAATATAATGTAAGTTAACTACTCAGTAGCGTAGAATACTTTAAGTCGTCTATTTTAGTTTGTTTATATAGTTTTAAAAACTAAATAAAGTTATCTATTATTATTTAAAGTAAGAAAAAAATGTACGCGTCTGCATTTTTTAAAAAAATATTATTTTCCTTAGATTTAACATTTAATTCTGCAAATAAAATCATTCTTACCAATTTTGACCGTTTTTTGAATTAATTGTTGAATCTAAGAAATAGTAGATTATTTTACTAGGAGTAGGTAAACAATATAATTGTTGAGCTTAATAGCCGAGTCAGCAAATTAAGCGAATCAGGTTGGTACTTTACTGTTACATTCGTAATATGACATAAACGACGTACCAACTTCTAAATAGTTGTGAAAACAAAATAACTATTGCTTTTAATGTTTAGACAGTAAAAAGCGTTTTTAACGTCTGCCAGTAGTTCAATAATATGCCGTTTTAATGTCGCTTGAAAAAATAGTAGTTTATTTTAGTAGGAGTTAAACAATATAATTATATTTTTTAACTCCAAGTGAAATATATTATTTTTTCTTCAAGCGTTTATTGCTAGTTTTCATGTGTTATTTTCAAATTTTCGAGATTATCGAGTGTTATTATTATTATTATTCTCGACGAATCAAGTTGGTACTTTACTGTTACATTCATAATATATGACATAACCGAGGTACCAACCTCTAAATAGTTATTGAAAACAAAATAACTGTCGCTTTTAATGTTTAGACAGTAAAAAGCGTTTTTAGTGTTTGCCAGTAGTTCAATAATATGCCGTTTTATTGACGCTTGAAGAAAAATATTTTTATTCAAAAAAAAACAGACGCGTACATTTTTTCTTACTTTAAATATCTACGCTACTGGGCCGACCGGAGTAAAACTTACGTAACTAATTGTAATTGATCACGAGATTTACGTGTGCCAAATTTCAGTATCTTTTGCAAGGAATCTTAAAACAACCTTAAAAATATTAATTTGAAACACTCTGTATCTCGGTAAGAAAACGTTTTGGAAAAACGTTTTATAAGAATCTTTACTTATTTTAAATCAAGTTTTCGTTTGTCGGTGAATTAAAATATACTCTGCATATTAAAGAAATGTACACCACTTTACTATACAAGTTCTAAATTTGTAGCTTTATTTGTTTTTATTATAACAATTTCTTCGTATATTATGTTACTATAGAATAAAAAATTCACTGAACATAGAAAATATGAAAAAAATTCTTTCTAGAAAAGACAACAGGAAATAATACTGCATTAAAAAATGCATTTGTTTAGTCTCAATCATTCAAAATAGAACAATTTTATGCCAATCTATACATGTTTCTGAGAATACGTGCAATGTATTTCTTGGATGTTGCAATTAAAACACGTAACACAATTACAAAATCAATCATTGAATCATCAAAATTATTTAAAAAACGCATATTTTTCAAATTTAACGTGAGGTAAGAAAAATCCTTGCCGTGTGAACTGTATTTGAAAAAATGTTTGATATATTATATATATATATATATTGATATTGATAACAAAAATATACATACGTAGTGATACTTACTTCAAAGCTTTTCAAGAAAAACCTGAATTATAGTTTCATTAATGAATCAGAAATAATAAATATTACATGTAATCGAATTATAGTCTATTGGAGTTGATTATGACTAAATTTTGTAGTAATTTATAGCTGTGGACCTGGTTTAATTGATTCTAAAAACGACCAACTAATAATACACCGATCACATTTCCAAAATACTGAGCCCGACAAGAAAAGTAAAATAATAATTATAATATTGTTTTACTCAACAGGAACAACTATTCCAATTACAGAGTAATATTAACTTAAACAAGTTAATACTATAATAAAAGTAACAATGTACGCCGTGCGTATGCGAATTTAAAATAAACCAAATTAACTAGGTATTATTCGTTATCATTAAAATTAATATTAAATCTAATAAATTCAAATTGAAATAAATCTATATGGTCAGGTAATTTGTTATAGGTATAAACTTGATATTCTGAAAACTGGAGCATTTAACAGGCAATAGGTTTTCGGCGTAGGTACTATACCGGGTGATTCAGCTAACCCGTTTATTAGAAGTTTATGGACTTCCCGTTGAAATATTTGTTTAAAAATTTGGAATAGGGGATTGCTCGAAAAGTTCTATTTAATTAAAATATTTCAGCTCTTCTAGCACTTCCGGTTACACCGGAAGTGGCTACCAACTTTCTTATTTTAAATTGAATGATATATTTTATTTATACATTTCGATTCTACGCTAAAATCTGAGTTACTTTCATGTACCACAACCTATATGAAAAATCAATATTTTTGAGATATTCTCATTTCTTTGAGAAAAATTGGTTTTGTAGTATTGTTTTCAAATGCTTGTCAATGATTGAAAAAGAAAGTTATAGTAACAAAATTTGGGCCATACTTAGGAGGACTGTTAAGTTTTTAAATGATGTGTAATTTGACATCTCATTATTTACAGGGTGTTCAAAATGTTTGACTAAATCTGACTAACTTCAACTGCCCAAAAGTCAATTTTTTTAAATGGAACACCCTGTATCTTGTTGCTCTATGTGATGGAGAATTAAGTGGTCTTTCAATATTCATAAGGATTCCCTATACCTATCTGTTACCATTTTCCTGCTATCGACGTATTTACATTCGACACACAATATTTCTCTATTTTATTAAATAATTTCTGACTAGTGGCCTGTGGGTTATTGCAAAAACAATTAAACACCCCCCGCCATCTTTGTTTTTGAAATAAGTAAACTTTTGTTTTACGAAAATGATAGATAAACTGGTTCTCTTTACAAATGTGAAAAAAATTTTTGTTTATTATGCGAAATTTATAGAAAATGCAATTTAAAAATTTAAGATGGCAGTTACGCCCTCTGGTGGTCATTTTTAAAACTTGAAAATATTTTCCTGCGATTCGTCATGGCCGATTTACTTAATATTTTTTTTACACCAAAGTCATGCGACGAACGGTTCCCGAGATATGGCCGAGGAACAGTCTTATTGGGTCACCCAGTACAAACATTTCATTGATCTGTATAATTTAGGTGTGTAAAAAACCAATTAAAAATCAAATTGATCAATATTAATTCCTCTTAGTTTAAAAAAAGTATAGAATGCTATAAATCATTAACGATGATGTCTTTCGAGGTACATTCGAAGTACATCTGAAGTTAAACAATATTTTGTATCCTCTGTCCTAATTAAACGTTTTTCTGTTATTTTGTTTGCTGTTTCTTTATCTTACTATTTTTCTTGTCATTGTCGTCACTGGTGCTTGAACCGGTCCATTACCTTATTTACCTTCTATTGTTTTCTCAAACTTAATCAATATTACTATATGGGTCAGGATTGGTGGTTTTCCTAAACCTTGAAGCAAATGCTTTGCCAAGATAAACTAATCCCTTTTTGGAAGCTTTGAGACAGTTAGAAGAAATGTTAAAGAAAAACATTAAAGAATAAGTACCCAATTGTGGCCTAAGTAAGGTAAACATTTTTTTACATATTTCAAACTAACTAAATATATAACAGCTGTCAGTAGATAATGTTTCCTCTTGAATTCTTAATGTAAGTATAGCCAACGGCAAACATAAGACACCTATTACGCACTTTGTAAATATTTTGTTTATCATCTATTACATTTCTGTGACAACAGCTTAACAACTTTTAAGGTGTAACTAATTTATTAGTATAAGTAATCTTAACTGTTTAAAACTATGTAATAATAATCAGCTAGATGGTGTACAGCTATAAGGTATAAAGAATATAAATATACAAAATAAATTAAAAGCAAAATTTTTTAAGACACCAAATATAATTGTAGGTTCTAACTATAAAATTTAATTATCTCGGTATTTTTTCCTTTCACTAATATTTTTAATTTTCATTAACTTTCTAAGAAAAGCCTCTTTTAAGCCACCAATTATACTGTCGCATATTAATTAGCAATATATAATTTGACTATTAATCACTTTTTTTTTTGGTACCTGTATATAATATTTGATTATTGTTTAACTGCATTAACATTGAATGTTTCAGTTCATGTGACAACACTAGTAACTCTACGTACAGTTTCAATTAAACTATTTGTTTTATATTTGTGACGTAAGTTAATCGCAAGGACGTCTACTGTAATTTTTATCGACACTATAAAAAAAATTAAAACACGTTACGAATTTATGATAAATTAATGATAGGTTTGATTATTAACATTAAAACATAATGTTTTTACGTTTGTATGGGTAAAAACAACGAATATTGTTTTACTATGGTTGAATTATTTTAAGTATGAAATTGCGTCACGTACATTGTTGTCAAATGTACTATAACCTCATTTTTATTAAAATCCTTTAATTCAAGTGAGTGCCTGTTTAAAACATTTCAATCTCTGCTACTGAATCCATTACTTTCAATGTCTTAATTTAAATTAATTATTAGTGATGAAACATCTTCCTTATTAAAACTTATTTTTAAAGTAGTTAGTCCGTCTACAACACGAATATAAACAGTTCCCTTTTTCTCAAAATAAAAACTTTATAAAACATTAATTTACTGTACGGAATACTTATATCGGAATTAAAACGAACTATATGCATCAAATCTGACTTTAAATGCCTAATTTTCAATAATAAACAGTAATTTAATTACAAACCGATATTTGACTAGCATTCTGAAAAGAGATTGTGATCGGAGTTTGTTGTTTTTGAATGTTGGTAGTACTGGGTCCTTCCATAGAAGAGCGACTTATTTATCTAGGGTGCGTTCAGAAATATGCACTCGGTATTCATGTGCGCCCAAGATCGTACAGAATTTAAAAATGTTTACAATTTGTAACACTTCGTGCCGTTGATAAATTATCGTGGCCTGGGTGCATACTCAAATACAATACAATACAAATTGACGCGCTCACCAAACGTTTGACAGACACTACGTAAAGTGCACACTCCCATCTGGTGTGGAATATCTGAACGCACCCCTATATATTTAATTAATTTTATTTATTTATATATTTATCTGTATATCAAATTAACAATATTGTCATCTTCTACTAATAATCAATGTAGAAGTATCCATTTTATGAATTATAATTTCATAGTTCGCGCGTCTTTTCTGAAAAAATGACGATCCTCAACCTTACATACTTTACATTAGTTTCTTCTTTTTGTTATAACTCAGGAATGTTATCGGTAACGTTTATTTTTTCTTTTTTTATTGACCTCGATTCCTGAATAATTAAATAATTTGGCAATTCGTTTTTCTCTCTATAAATAATGTTAAAATTTTGTACAAATTCATTTGGCTTATCGTTCCATATAAAAACATGTAAAAATTCAGAACTTTAAGTGCCGATTTCTCGAAATTAAGTACGGTAAGAAACTTTAAAATTAACATAGCAACGTAAATCTTGCATCTTAATCAATAATTTTAACACAATCGCACAATAAAAATAATACTGCAGTTTTGACGGACTATCTACATTAAAATAACATCATTAATATTGACATTCAATTAAACTTAACTCACTGTTGCACTAACGCAAGTAGTTTATGTTTTAATAAATCCAAATCATAATTTATCTTATTATTTGTAAACCACTCCTGTTTCTGCCCTTTCTTCCATTTCAATAGCGTAATCGTTTTCATATCGAACTGTGATAACGTTGCATCAACAATGAGAGAGTGATTTTCTAGATTTTTGAATAATTGATGTTCTAACCATATTAAAAATTAGTTTAGTTGATCTCTCTGTGGTAATTTAGACTTTTGGTGTTGGACAAAAAGATTAATGATACTCCAGAAGTAGTATTATTTTTTAAACCTATAATGCATCTGAAATAGAGACTTGAAATCTATAATCTTGCAAGATAATTTTAGTTTTAAATAACAGTTTCCTTTCGCTTTTCATTTTCTTAGCAGTTTTCAAGTTATTGTCTTGCTAGGAGCGAGAAACTATTCCTTTTCAAAAATTCATATTTTGTGTAATACCCCAGTCAATAGAGCAAATAATAAGTACATTTTTGACAAAAATAATAGTAAGATACCCCCTGCGCCATGTAATTGTAAATAGTATAAAGTACCTTTTATTCATGTTTTATGCCGAAAATAAATTGTCATTATATAGTTAATTAACATTTATATGCAAAGAAACGTGTTTTTTCTCAACTTTTTGAAAAGTAATAAACCATTGTTAATGGTGTAAAAGAAAAGTTATAGAAGATAAAAATAAGAATAAAATGAGTACCAATTCGATTCGATCAGGTAATAACTTTCCGAGAAAAATCGGAAAAGTAAAATATTTGGTTTTTTTTTTGGTTTGGTTTTTGACATGTAGGATAAATCTTTCAGGAAATAGGAGGTAATGATACGTATTTAGTGTGTGCAAAACCCTGCAATTGTGGGGCAATTAGTTTATGCCCAATAGCGATTTAAATTTTTTAAAGCAATATATTCAATCGAGGCTGAATGCTCGTGTGGTAATCCGATTGTCAGAAATAAAAAAAAATGTAAAATTGAAATAGAAAGGAACAATACGTATATTTTCATTTTTTGATAAAATGATATTTAACACGCAAAAATGCATGCAAAGATGACTGAAAATGACTGAGTGACTACTTTTCCGTTTTCTTGCATTCGGTCATTTTCAGTCATCTTTGCATGCATTTTTTGCGTGTTAAATATCATTTTATCGAAAAATGAGAATATACGTTTTGTTTCTTTCTGTTTCAACTTCTTTTTTTATTTTTGACAATCGGATGACCACACAAGCATTCAGCCTCGATTAAATATTTTGCTTTAAAAATTTAAATCATAATTGTGCATAAACTAATTTCCCGACAATTACAAAGTTTGACACACACTAAGTACGTATCATTACCTCTCATTTCTTGAAATATTTATCCTACATCTCAAAAAATGACGAATCTACGAAATTTTAAAAGAAAAACCCAAATATTTTACTTTTTCTGATTTTCCTCATAAAGTTATTACTTGATCGAGTTGAATTGGTGTTCATTTTATTCGTATTCTTATCTTCTACAACTTTTCTTTTCACACCATTAACATTGGTTCATTATTTTTCACTCAGTTTGAATGTTATTTAACTATATAATGACAATTCTTTTTCGGTATAAAACATGAATATAAAGTACTTTATACTATTTACAATTACATGACGTAGGTGGTATCCTACTATTATATTTGTCAAAAATATATGTCTATTTACTGCACTATAAATAAATATATTGCAATGATTAAACGCAAAATACCGTACGCTCGCTGAAAAATAATCGAATTTAAATTTTCTTGGCTAGGTGGAATGGATCCATTGGTATATTTTATGTATTGATTAAAATTTTAATATTAAAAGAAAGTACGGCTTGAAGTCTATACCAATACTAAAATTTGTTATTTAAATCTAACCAGTTTCGGCTGTTTGATCATACAGCTATCTTCAGACAGTAAAAAAATAATAAAAACGTAACTAAAACTTAAGCACTTAAATGCATTGATACAGAAAAAAATTGTAACACATGGTTTTAAAAATAATGAAATTTGAAAAAGTGAAATTAAATTACATTACAAATACATTATAATAGGCTCAATTAGAACCATTAAATGAGTAATTGTTGAAAAAATTTCGTAAGCGAAACATTGTTCACGAGAAAACACCAAAAAACTGCATGTAAAGTTTTTTGTTACAGTTTTTTGGTGTTTTCTCGTTTGTTAAATAGGCGCTGCAGTTTAGTGTTCCATTCCTTTGATTGTTCATTATTTACGAGTGTAGAGTGAATTTAATGAATTTAAATTGTTAAATGTTATACAATAAATACTTATCTCAGGGTCGATAACTTTAATTTTATTGTGCTTAAATACGAATTTAGTGTGATCCGTTTTTTTAATTTGTAATGTATTTGATTTCTTTGAGAAACTCATTAAATTCTCTGTAAATGAAAAATTAATTTGATTAAAATGGTGTACTGAATGGCTACCATCCGCAATACATAATTCTCTAAATTTGTTAAGTAACAACCCCAATTTACTACTCGTTTTGACTGTTTTTATAACTTTGTCTTTCTCACACGAGACAAAAAGAAAAACAAACAAATCAACGAAAAAAATTTAACTTTTAATTTCTAATAATCATTCAAATAACTCTTACATGAGTGCATGACCCAACATGCATCACCTTTTAAATCAATCAGCTTGTGCTTATTCAAATTAAAACCTTAACTTTTGCGCATGGTACTAACGCGTCAAACAACTTTTAAACAGAGAACAAATAAATTTTCTTAAAATTAATACAGATTTGTTACTGATCTTTGTGTTGAATCGTGGATTCCGTGTAGAAAATGCTGAACACTTATTCCATTTTTCAATACGAAGTTTCACTTCAGCATTCATTGTTTTTCTTAACGTGGAAAATTTCTTTTATTTCATAATTTTTAACGGTGAAACTTTTAAAACATAACGGGATTATTCTGTGCAAATAATTGCTTTTAAGTGGCACTTCAAAATATTTTATCGTTTAAATTTCTTATTTCAACATTAACATCGATGTGACCAAAAATAAATCTTATGCATGATTTTTGCACTTTTTGTATTCTAAGAGATTATAGCGTATCTATACAGGGTTCATAAACGACGTCGCAAAAAGTAAACTTGCTCACATACTTTGTTACGTACTTGGGTAGACATTAGATATGGGTATATAACTTTAAGTGCTCCGTGTGCTGGCCATATCATTTCAGTGACATGTTCTCGAAAACATCTAACATCTAACTGCAGGCCCATATTTCTTGCAACATGTGAATATTGCAGCAATTCACCATTTACTAAGATTCTTAGGTTTTTTTGTAGAGTCACGAGATTGCTTAAAACAAAACAACAGACAGACGATTTAGTAGGATTGACAATAAGAGAACGATTAGATGTTTCATTTAACAAAGTAGACACCTCCATATTAATTTTTGTTTGAACACTAGCAACCTCATCGTTAGAAATGTGTAAATCAGCTGAGAATCATTAGCGTATAGATAGTATCTACAATGCTTTAGACAAAAAAATATTACTTCTATAAATGGTAAAAAGTAAAGGTCCTAATATTGATCCCTAGGGTACACGGGCATATGTTTGCGTACGGTTCTGTTAGTAGTTATTAAAAAAATGCAAAGTAGTGTTGTCAAAACCATATTAATGCAATATCGCTAAGAGTAGATCATGTTTAATCATGTCGAATGCTTTAGACAAATCCAACAATATCAGAACTGCACAGACTTAGAAGTGATGCTAAAGACAGTATTTCCCACTTTTTTCACTATGACAGTTGAAAAACTTTTCAAATAACGCTTGTGCTTGTATCATTTGAATAAAGTTTTAAAGTATTCGGTGAACAGAGTTTCAAATGCTTATGACTAGAAGTAAAATAATCATTTATTAAGTTAACATCATCAATATGGGTTGGTAAAGATGGCAAGCTTTTATGGTTGATATTAAGTTTTTTTAAGTCTCACCAGATTTGCTTGCAATCACTAGATACATTTGTAGATAAACTGTTTTTTTCCTCCGAATTGACATTAAAACTAAATTACGTAGACATTTGTAATAATGAAACGTAGCAGGTTTACGGTTGCATTTATATTTGATAAGGGCCCTATCTCTTAACTTCATCATGAATTTTATATTTTGTGTTATCCATGGAAAATACTTTGAACGATGAACAATCGATACCATAGGAGCATGAACATCGAAAAGCTGAGTGACGTGATGATTAAAAAATGTATTTTGTCATCAATGTGCTATATTTGATACATACTTTGCCATGGAATAGTCAAAACATTCCGTTGAATTAATTCTCTATCAATATTAGGTAAATAGCGATAACTTTGTGTTTGCCAAGAGATATCCCTAGCAGATTCTTCTACAATTACATAAATTAAACAATGATCACTAAGTTCATGTAACTCAATAACTCCATGTCTGATAAATGAAGAAGTATGGGTACAAATAATATGAGCTATCAATAATTTGTACTAGATTTAATCCATTCAATAACTAGTGCTATCACCTAACAAAACAAAACTAATGCGTTGTGCCCCAACATTATACTGGGAAAATTGTTTTAATATAGTCTAAACGGAAGGAAGACGATATACCACCCCAACAGCAATTTTTTTGTCATTTAAGGTTATAGATACCCATGATTGTTCAATAAATGCGTTAATGACATAAGTTCATTAATTATCTTAAAAGGTAAATTTTTTACATACAGACCTACACCACTTCCTAATGTGAGACAATCTATTCTTATAAAATTGTAACCAGAAATATGTAGTCGATCATCTGCAACATTCGGTTTCAGCCAAGTTTCTCCTACAGTCTCGATATCATGGGAGAATCCCTCCATATAGTCTAAAAATTTTTCAATTTTTGTGCACAAAGATCTGATGAGCAAAGTTCATTTCATACAGCTAAAAGAAAATTATTTTTTTTATGCTATTTATATTTATATAAAAAGAAAAAGAAAGAAACTAAAAACAAAAACTAACTTGTTAAACACGTAACTTTAAGGTTCAAAAGTAACTCAAAGATAACCACTATAATACGTATCTATTTTGATACCTGTTCTTCTTAATTACTCCTTGTTTCCTTTTTACTGCAAGGTATTGTATAGTACTTAATGGGTCTTCATGATACCTAAAGCAAGAGACGATTGCATTGAAAGGAAACGTGGAAAAACGAAGGGAATAGAAGGAATCTGTGAGTAGCGAAGACAATAATTGCTCATAAGAAAAAAAGAATATGTAAGAAAGGTATGAGCGATAAAACAGGAGTACTGACAGTTGAAAGAAAAGGGGGTAGAAAAAGGAGAGCAGATGTAGCGATAGAGGATGAAGCAGATTATGAGGTGGATAACTTATATCCAGAGATAGTGGATAGTAGAAGCAGCTTGCAAAAGCAAATCACATTGCCTACTTTGCCCACCCCTTTTCCAAAGCTGGATTAAGAGAAAGAGATCAGTCAGGAAGTCTATGGTACATCTTTTGCTAGAGCTTCAGGTTTTTGTAAAGAAAAAGTTGCTAGTCTCTTTAACCTACTAGAAAAGAAGGCAAACGTCATTTAGCATCATTAACTTTATCTGAAAAAGGGACACTTTGTGCTTCCTTTAATTATATTTTCCAGAAAAATATGAACTAGCAGCTGATGAGAGCAGTTGGAGTCAAATCATACACTCATCTGGTTGGGTACAAGCCATATTTTTACTCAGTATTTTATGCAACTCACAAGACAATCCTGTTTTAGTAATTGTCGACGGCATATACGCAACATCGATGTAATCAGCCTTGCAAGGTACTAAAGGTAATACGACTATCGTTTCAATACCTGATACAGATAATAATATTAGTTCCAATATTTCTGTTACCTTTATCTCTGAAAATGAGGTTACCTTGATAACAAAACTACTGCGGGGATTGACGAGATTCTATCTTTCATATTCAAAGACTGCAACTCTCTTTTGTAAAAACCCCTGGTGTTTTTGTTTAATTTGTCCCTAAAAACTAGTATTTTTCCAGATGTTTGGAAGGTTACTAGAGTTACACCTATTTTCAAAACTGGTGATAAAACGAATGTCAGAAATTATAGACCTATTGTATTCTCTCAAACATTGCTAAGGTCTTTGAATTAATAATCAATAATCAGATCTACAGTGTCATTAAACTATACATTTCCCAGCGCAACACGGTTTTGTGGAACACCGTTCTTCGGTCACGTACTTGGCATCTTTTACGCAGTTTGTCTCTGAGGTAGTGGATGAAGGAAGCCAGATCGATGTGATCTATACTGATTTTTCGAAAGCGTTTGTAAATATGTTAAGTATAATGATTTTCAATCAAAATCTTTCGTTGCTTCATCTGGCGTACCTCAAGGATCGCATGTTGTTTTTGATCTTTATTAATGATTTAACAATCTCAATTTCTTGTTCTAAGCTTTTTTTTGGTGGCAATCTGAAAATTTTCTCTACGATTAATACGCTAAAGGATTGCCTTCTACTACAGCAACAAATTGGTATAATTTCGTGTTGGTGCCAAAGAATGACCTGTATTTAAATCAAGACAAATGTAAACTAATATCTTTCTCACGGAAACGAAGTCACATTACTTATTCATATTTCATCGAGTCCACACCTATTTAAAGTTGTAACGAAATCAACGACCTGGGAGTGAGGTTTTTGTCACATCAACAATGTCTACCTGTCAGCTAATAAAATGTTAGGTTTAATTATCAGAAATTGTAAAACTTTTCAAAATGTTAGTACTTTAAAAGTATTATATTACTCACTAGTACGGTCAAAACTGGAATATTGTTCTTTAATTTGGTACCCTATTTACGATAAACACATATCTCTTTTTAGAGTCTGTTCAGAGAAAGTTTCTAAAATTTTTATTTTTAAAACCCACGTATCTTTTTTTGAAAGAGGTTACTCTCAAGAGGAGTTACTCAACCCGTATTTTAATAACAAGAGAATAGAAAGTAGTCTTAAATTCCTCCACAATATTCTTCATAATGAAATTGATTATTCATACCTCTTAGCCAAAATTAATTTTCGAGTTCTTAGAATAAATTCCAAATCTACTAAAACTGTATCACCAGTACCGCAAAAAGCAACACTCTTCGTAAGGCGCCAATAACAATTATGTGTAATAATTTTAATTTGTTTTGTCAAGAAAAAGACGTTAATTTTGAATGTTTAAACATAATTCTGCAGAATTAATTATCTAGGTTAAGTTTTAGAGAACGATTGAAATGTAATGAACCTGTCACGTGAGTCAATGTGCGCGAAATTCATTTGACCTTCAAGTGAATAGCACTGTGAAAATTTGTTTAAACGTAAAGTAGGGTTTAAACACCTCTTCAACACAAAATATAAAAATACATGTATTTATTAAATTAGGTTACAATTTGAATAAAACAAGAAAGGAAATTACGAAATGCAATTCGTTCTTCCCCTTAAAGTGATAGTAGACTCCGTTTCATGTTTGTTTGCCGCGCAGGTCATGTGACAGGTTCTTTACATTTCAATCGGCTTCTACTTTCGTTATTAATTTTTTAATTTTTGTTCTATTATTGGAATTTTCTTTCTGTTGAACAATAAAATTATTATTAAGCGAAAACCATGCGGCCATTTTATTACAGTTTCCTCATTCATTGTCTCCTCACTCTATTATAGCAAAGAGATTCAATTGTAATTTCATCAAAACAAACGTACCTTTACTCTATTTGATGTGACAGAATTATTTGAAAAAGTTTCTTTAGAGATTCTTTCATCTCCGATGTTGGATGTAGATTGTGAGGTCTGCTTCAGAAGTTGTATTTATACTAGTTCAAAAAGGGCGAGGCTTGCATGCGCCGGTCAAATCCGGTTTTTCGTGAGGTGCCGTTCCGGTGTTTTTGAGGGTTGGATTTCAGACTTGGTTAAGCCTAAGAGTTTCTTGCTTGATGTTCTTTAAGTCTAGTTCCCATCCATCTCTTGGTGTTCCTATGTATACTTTGCAATACTTTACTTGGTTGGTTTGAAGATAGTTTTAATGTCTGTGACTTTGGATATGTATGGTAGGTATGCGTGGCCGGTAGTGAATCTACTCTCGGGTCCTAGTGCTTTTGATATTTCGGACATCATTGATCATTTGATCTCCTTCTTAGTGTACCCGTTGGCCTCAAAGGCAGTTTTCAGGTGTTTGATTTGAAAATCTTCAAGCGGAACTTAAACACCTTATAAATAAATAATATGCGACGATTTCCAAAAAGAAAATATTAACCTCCTTTTTTTTATTTTTTGTACATATGAAAGAAAAATTTGGTGAAAAGTAAATCGCATAAGAGCAGGCCACTCAAAATGCAACTCTATGTTGTTTAAATGGGGTGCGATTTCTAATCCAAATTGTGACTGTGGAAACGAACCAGAGACCGTTACACAGGATTGTAGAGGATTGTCAATTAACGAAGTTTAAAGAGAAGGGTTTCCAAACATTCATAATTTAACGGATGAAGCAATATTATAGCTTACGAATCTGAAGGACATCTGAAGTTCAGCAATGTTTTGTATTTTTGCCTTGATTATCTGTTTTTCCATTATTTTGTTTGCTATTTCTTTAACCTACTATTTTTTTCGTCATTGTCATGACTGGCGGTTGGACCGGTCCATTATATGTCGTCATGCAATGGCTGTGCTGTTATATTTTATGTTCTTATTTACCGTCTATAATGTTTACACACTTAATTAATATTATTACATGTGAATACTAGGGTGGGTAATGGTTGGCATGTTTAGGTTTTAGTGGTTTTTCTAAACCTTGAAGTAAATGCTAACCAATCCACTATTGCACACGATTTCGTCACCACACTATACAGGTTTATATTGATCTTCTGGGGCACCATACATAACACTTACATCACAATACAATATTTGTACTGGGTTCCCCATATTAGACTATACAATTTAAAGTCGAATAAAAACTTTCTAATCAAAGTAAATTAACAT
The DNA here is from genome assembly GCA_030710515.1 of Abscondita cerata. Lineage (NCBI taxonomy): Eukaryota > Metazoa > Arthropoda > Insecta > Coleoptera > Lampyridae > Abscondita > Abscondita cerata. The sequence goes on from JALBCR010002596.1 coordinate 60,000, forward strand.
TTTAATCGACTAATATGTAGCTTATTATGTGGGATTTATGACTAAAGTAAATAACAACTCAAGTTTTAAAGATCATGTCTTCCAAATGCCTTCCTTCGACTCCAATGCATTTTTGAATTCTAAGTTCAAAATCTATCATCACTCGGCGAAGCTAATCTCCATTTATTCCTGTAATTTCATTTCTAATCCGCTGCTTCAGCTTCAGAATTGTTGCGGGACGACTTGCATAAACTTTTTGCTTTAGGTATCCTTAGAAAAAAAAATCGTGGGCCGTTAAATCGGGAGATGTCGGGGGCCAATTCAAATTTCCAAATTGGGAAATTATACGGCCGTCAAAAAAATCTCGCAAAATTCTCATAGTGTTTCTGGCTGTGCTCCATCTTGCTGGAATAATATGGCGCCATTTAGTCCACGTCTAATTAGTTCTGGGATAAGAAACGTTTGCAACATGTTTATGTTGCGTTCGGAATTAACTGTAACAGAACGGTTATTTTCATCCTCAAAAAAATAAGGACCGATAATTCCGAATGATGCTACACCGCACCAAACAACGACTTTTGGACTGTGGAGGTTTTTGGTAAATGGAGATTTGCTTCGCCGAGTGATGATTTGAACTTAGAATTCAAAAATGCATTGAAGTCGAAGGAGGGCATTTGGAAGACATGATCTTTAAAACTTGAATTGTTATTTACTTTAGTCATAAATCCCACAGAATAAGCTACATATTAGTCGATTAAAAAGTTAATTTACTTTGATTAGAAAGTTTTATTCGACTTTTAAATTGTATAGTCTAATATGGGGAACCCAGTATAATAAACCATACGAATAAATAAATATGAAAGTAGGTTCTTTGTAATAATTGTCATAGTGTAAAAATACCACGTTTATCTCTAATAGTGACAGTAACATTCATTTTTAAATTGTTGTTTCATAATTAATGAAATCTGTGTTATCGACTTAACTTATTTCATTTTTAGTTATGTTAACCTCAAAAAGTAAAATGTCTTGGCGTATCTGAAAGCTACAGAAAGATTCATAAAGCAAAACAACTATCACGTTTTGAACACGCAGTGTACCTGTAAATAGCCGTATTTACACGAAACGATTGCGAAACGAATCACAGCGGCAACAGAAATAAAATGATACCTATTTAGTGTGGTGTAAAACAGTCTTTCAAATACTGATCAACCAATAGCGAAGCAGCCGTAAACAGGCACGTGAATATACAATTCCGCAGGTCGGTGACTATTAGTATATTATGCAATGAGCATGTAATGTTTACTATTAAAACACGAGCGCACTGATTATTAGTCAACTTAAAAATCACGTTTATTTTAGATAGGTCAGTTGTCATATTGTAATTTGACATTCGCACTCGAGGTATAATTGTAGGTAAAGTGCTCGGAATTGCTTCAAATTTTTACCAGTGATAGCCCTTGGTCTACTGATCATTAAAAATAATTTTCGAAAAAATTTTGAAAATTTTTAGGTCGTTTTTTTGCATTTTTGCACGTTTCAGACAATTCTAAGACTTTTATTTTTCAGTGAGAGAAAATTTTGGGGACAATTATATAAAATCAAATTGCATATCAAAATCGTCAGGGTCGTCTCCTTCTTCAGTCTCGATCGGTGGAACAGGCATGGCTGGGTCGTACAGGTCTCGGGCAAGCATGAAGAATAGAATCAGTGGGTCTTGATTCAAAGATTTGACCATCTTGAGAAAAATAGACCGGGCGAGGTATCCTCCCAGGAAGGTCTTCTGCCGGTTAGCATAGGGACCGCTCGCTTTGGCGTGTCGCCTAGAATAGTGGGGTTGGTTAGGTTAGGTTAGGTTAGGTTACCATGTGGACTCGATTGAGTTGGTGTGGACTCCGGTTTCGGGATACTTGAAATGGAGGGAGTGGTTCACCTGCAGGTTGGTGTAGTTGGGGTGGTCGGTGAGCCCGGAATACCCTTTCCAGCAATCGGAATAAATGGTGGTTCCCGGTTCTATGTATTTTTCAATACATGCCAACAGGGTGTCCGCAGTACGGTCGTTCACGACTTCCATGAACACCCTGTCTGACCCCCTTTCAATTCCCCCAAACACCCAAGCTCCGTCGACATGGTGCCTGCGATGGTACTTCCTTTTACCAAATTTGGACTCATCTATCTCGACACTGCAAAAAGGGGATGCATTGATTAGGTTAGGTTAGGTTAGGTTAGGTTACATCTTATCCGGTCCACCGATCTTGCCGGCCTTGGTAACGAAGGCATCAAAAACTACTTCTCGACAGAAGTTGGCCCAATCGACTGCTGCATGGGAAGAAATACGGAGCTCTTTCATTATTAGTCGTAGGGGACACTTCTCAACCCACAAGTGACAGAATCCAACGATTTTATACAATGGCAAGTGGGACCCGTCCAGGAAGGTCTTACAGCGAATGGAAGCCCTCTGTGTGGTTAGGTTAGGATCCAAAAATTTTCAAAATTTTTTCGAAAATTATTTTTAAAAATTCAGTTTTTAAGAGCGACAAAATTTTATTGCATATTTATGATCAGTGGCATGTAGGCTACTTTTGGTAAAAATTTCAAAAAAATCCGAGCACTTTACCTAAAGTAAAATTTTTCCACACTCGAGATTATAAAATAAGAACACCCGATATCTGACACCAATATTACTATTCTTACGTACAGTAAATATAATTTGGATAAATACACGCAATATTACACGTTATAATTTATATCATCTCGCATTCAATGACAACTTGGAACTGAACTGAATCTACATGAGTACGCTTTTATAGTTGTAGAATAATATTCTAGGAGATAATCGAATATTCAGGAGGACGAAAAAAATTTATTTTTGAATAATGTTGAAGGTGTAGAAATTAGTCGACGTTTCGCTTCTCCAGTGGGAGCTCTATCAAGTCGGTAGAAGACGTTGAGGAGCGAAATGTCAACCAGTTCTCACTTAGCGATTGATTTTTTCTACACCTCCAACCTTAACAGGGCCCTTAAAAAACACTAATTATAATTCAAAACTTGTGTATATTTTTTATAAATAAGATGGGGAGTTATGCAACGGTTTCCAAACCAAAAATTTTTACACCCGGTGTCCAAAAACCTAAGTACATCGTAATTATCGAATGGCATTTATTTAACCATATCTTTAATCATATTAAAAAAAAGTTTAGATAGAAATTATTATCTATAACTTTTATCTGAATTTTTTTTCTAGAACGCCATTATTTTTTTTTTTTTGAACAATATTGTAAGGGAATTCTAAGAAAACGAGCGCACGACAGTCTTAAACAGCAGATGTAAGACCTATAGGTATCGGTTCTACGCGCACTTTTTATACGCTCTTAGACGTTTATTTCATTTTTCCTCGTGACACCCTTGTTTCGTTAGTAATAGAACCATCAATACTGTTTTAACATTCTATAATCTCATAAAAACAACATTAAAGAACCAAGAGCTATTTAAATTAGTAATTACATAAATTTAATTTATGCACCTCATATCTTCAAAAAGTATACATACTTAGTTTTGCGCAGAGGCGTTGCGTTTTTCGTTTTTATAAGAGTAGAGGGGAACATTTTTGTTAAGATTTTGGTCTTTATGTATCTTACTACGAAACGAGTATGTATAAGAACACATATATTTTGCATAATGAACTAATTTGTAGCTGACTGGCTGTTAAATAATGTTCAACTAGGAATTATTAAATTCAATTTGAATCATCGCGGAAAACTTTTCGTGTACCTAAGCATTAAATCACTTCAGTGACATTGTAGTCGCGTTAATTGTTTCCGGAAATGACCTGCACAAAATAATTTCAATTAAACCTGTCATTGTTATTCTTTAAATTATAATTTCATTCAAGTAAGCTTAAAAATTGGAATAAGTACATAATAGCTAGATGTATAAGTATTAACAAAGAGAATTACTCAATATTTAAGTGCGGTTTACGCCATATACAAATATACAGGGTGTTTCATAGCTCTCTATTTCTTCTTTTATGTCTTTGCCGTTTGGCCTAAATTAATGCGGTTTAGCAAAATCATAGACAGGTGCATATATTTTTAAAATATGATTTATTATACCCGGTGATCAAGATTTTGTTAAATAGATAGCACACCCTATGTTAGAGTGCACATTTGAATTAACCTTCAAAAGACAGAGAAAATAATATAACATACTATAGGTGTACTATAAACCTATACCCTATAGCGAGATATTAGTAATTTTGTGTTAAAAACAGATGAACCTTAAGAAAGCATCGTGAGATAATTAGACTTAGACAAAGGTCACAGTGAAGGACTTTTTGCATATTTAAAAATTATGATAATAGTGGTAACGGTTTATAAGGAATAAATTACCATCAACTTCTAAACCGCATCAAACCTCGATTAGTTAACAATAACGGAAACCATAACATTTTTAAGATAGAACACACATTAAATCACTACAATTCATAATTATGTGACCACGATTGGCTTATTATATTTATTTTATAAATATAATTTTTCTACTGTCGAAAGCGGATTTTCATTTTTTCCTTAACGTAATACATTTACATAAGAATAGTGAAAAATAAAAATTCAAAATTCAAAATCCTTACTCAATCCACATTCCTTAATAATAAAAAATATGTTTGTACCGTACTCCTTTGTTTAGTTTTTTTTTTTTAATTTTAACGGGTTACGTTACATCGCATTCGGTTAGTAGACAAAATATGCATACAGCTAAGACAAGGAATTATCATGGAATATATCGTCTAGAATGCAACTCAGCTTCGAAGGCGTTGGTTTGAATAACCCAGCAGCTGAAATTGCAGGTCCCAAGCCCGGATAGAGGAGGATGGTTGACAGAACGGACAGAAGAAAACAAGCTCCTACATATATTTTAGCCCCGGACCCTAGACGAATTACACGGAATACGGCTCAGTGAGATAAAAGATAAAGTAAAAATGGAAAGCAACTTAGATTCTGGAATATACTATTATGAACCCTAAAGACCAAGAAGTAATTACAAAGGTTAATACGCACAAAAGTTGTGTATGCTGTTTGTTTGAGACAGAAATGAAAAGTAAAGGAACCACTAAATTGAAAAATGTAGACTTTTACAACCGGTGTTTATATTTATTATGATATTGGATATTTATGGCTAACTGATCGAACATGGTAGATCAGTCATGGCATATATGAATAGACAATCACCCACACATAAGCATTCAAGTGGTACTACCAGGACTATAAATAGTGTAGCAGATCCAGAAGAAACATTAGTCAGGAACTTGAAACGAGTTCTAAGACACAATAGTCAATAAACGTTTAGAAGAAGAGGATGAAGTTCCAACAGACACGGATCCATAGTATAAACATTGATTATAGTATAAATGTAAACCACTAAATATCAGTCTACATCACAAAAGATAAATTTCATGCGGACAACGGAATTGAAAACCCTTCAGGCTATAACATGGCGACATTATCAAAAATAATGTAATCCAAAAGAAATATGTGGCATATAGGACGTAGTATGTTGAAGGGGATCAAGATTCTGGCGATATCATGTTTAAAGGTTGGGTAATCACAGATTACCAAAGAGAGTAGTAGTAGTGTCCATACTTCAAACACAAAACGACCACTTGCAAGACCACCCCGAAGGTGAACATCTAAATTGTAAAAAAAACGCATAACTAAGCAAAATACAAAAGACAGGACAATGTTCTATATTAAGAAGGAGAAAAAATGTTTGAAATGCTTTGCCAATGGATGTAAATCATAAATCATGAAGAAGTCTGTTGAGTAGTGGTGCGACGAAAAATAAGTAAGATCGATTGATCTGATATGGGAAGAATAGACATGTTTTGCAGAAAGTCAGGAAAAAAGACAAATCATTTTGAAACAATTGTGAAAAGGAACGAGAGAATATTAGAGCAAGTAGAGTAGACTATAGTAGACGAATAGAAAAAAAAGAAAAAGACACAGTTGATAACATTCGCCCTTTCTCTATGTAAAAACAAAAAAACCAAAAAGTTAAATTCACCATTTAAACTTTGTTTTATCCCTTAATACTCTATATTGAAACAGAATATGAATTGCTGATGCGCGGAAAGAAGTTATAATCAAAACACAGAACTTTTCAAAGTTTAATGAAATTTAATCATGTAAAGCGCATCTAGTGTAGAAAACTACACTGTCAAAAAACGACTGTACATGCTACTTTGATTGCAAAGAATAAATGTCGACACAGAATTTGATTACAAAGCAATATAGCTACTACTATTTTTTATTATCGTATATGCAGAGCAAGGGTGGGTCTTGTTTTGCAACTAGTTGGTTGGTAAAGAGCTGATGGACTAGCAGGATTAAACAGACTGGTCCTGGTCGGTTCCTAGACTATGATGACTCCCTACTTGGCGACAACAACAATAACGATCCTGTAACAAACAGACAATGCAATTGGAGCTATGTATGAGACCGTAGGCATACTGGTCGCTGGCGTGCCGTTATAGAAACGACATTTCTAGGGGGACGCTAGAAACACTAGCAACAGGTCGAGTATGAGGGCCGAAAAATTATTATCGTCTCTTTTCTGGTTGGTGATACTCTTAAGCATCCTGAGCTAAAGCCGATCTAGGTAAAGGGTCCTTTAACTTTGACCTTTAACTAAACCAGTCTGCGTAGTTGCCTACTTCTTGTCCGGCCCCCTCAACATAGGCCTGGGGCCATTACCGTCAGTGGTCACAGGAAAGACTGTGGATAGACCCGGGCAGTTCTACCGTAGTGCACTTGGTGGTTAGTCACTAAACAGTTCGCCCGGCTTGTGTGCAGTGCTGAGGAGGTATCAGAGGCCTGCTGGCAGGGGCTCCTGGGGCTCCTTGACGTTCAGCCTATTACAGTAGCTCTCCCACGGCATCTATCATTTAGCTGTAAGTTGCCGACCATGCACGAGGGGCTTTGTCTTAGATGGATATCTTCGTCACCGAGCGTGCCTGCATATCTAGGACCGGTTCTCCCTGGTCTGTCTGGGAACCAGTAGCTGATTCATCGCTGCATTAGTTACCAACTAACAAAGGGGTAATTGTATTGGAGTTAGAAGAAGGTAACCTCCTGTTGGTCGCCGGGTACAAGCCAAACTCATTCCTAGATGGGTTCTAGTGCTCTCCGATTCGATATTTATAGGAACTACGGGATGTCGGAAATCAAGCCGAAATTGGTATACTAGTTGCTGACCCCTAGTGACTAAGGTTGGATTCGTAGTAGCTGTGGTATGTCGACTTAAAGATAGACGTCTAAAGGCATACATAGGCGCAAAACACCGCATGGGCTTTCTAAAGTCTAAGCCATGACAGCAATACGTGACGTGGCAATAATATGTTTACATTTTGACAGAAAAATAAGTATTTCGCACAGAACTACAGATAGCCCCAATACTGTTATAGTAAAGGTGTAAGAACGTATAGAAAGTGCGCAAATGTTGAAGAAAAAGTGAAAAGAAGCAATACGTTATAGAAAAAAAAATATTTAAATAACTTTGGAGAGTACTGTAAAGACAGTTTAACAATGAATTTAAGCTGTTGGAGAAAAACCCAACTGTTTCTATACCCCTTTCCTCTAACCAAATGAAGCCTTCTCTCCCATGATCTAGACTAAAACTCGAAATGCTTAGAACAGAGAAAAAAAATTACGTTTTGAAAAAAATTGTTCAAACAAATCTTATAGATAATAAAATTTCCATTAATTTTCGTGTCATGACTTTTTTTGTGTAATTGGTATTCTTGGTAATACTGTTAAAACAATTACAATGTCACTTGATTGTCATATCCTGCAATTACTTGTCGGATCCAAAAAAAATTTAAACAATAGCTCTGTACTAGTTGAATGGTAGTAAAAAAAATAATTTTTTCCACTACATGAGCCCTGGTTATGATAAATTTCTAAGCAAAGAAAAATAAACCAAGCAAACTACTAGCCAACCAGAAAGAAAATAAATTACTATTGTGTATCCGAATATACAGGAAAGAAAAATCAGCTAAGTAGCAAAAACACTTCCTAGAAAACGGAATCTATCAAAAGAAAAACTCAAAGCAGTCAGTAACCTTAAGAACTGCAAACACAGTGAGCAAAAATTAGACAGAAAATCAAGAGGACTTTAAAATTCTAGTTAAATTTAATATGTAAATAGTGGAGAATCGAGAATCTTCGATAGGCGCGTCGGAAACGTCGGAGATGAGCTGTCGGTAAAGAAGTCCTAAATCTTTATTTTTTGTGTTTTTTGTATAAACGAACTACTTAACTACGCGTCCATGACAAATCGCCGAATTTGTGGACAAATCGCTGAAAAGCTTCTGTATACAAATCACCAAAAATTGACAAAATGCCGAAAATGCGTCTGTCTACAAAACACCAAAAATGTTTTTGTTGACAAATCGCCGAAAATACTTCTGTGGAGTAAAGTACGTTGGCTCAAAACACGTAGGAATTCCTCATCCAAATTTAAGCGCTGAATGACCTAGCTGGTATGATAAAGAACAATTTGACGTAAATAGTTCGAAAAAAATATTTTTGTAAGGCCATAAAACAAAATTTTTAAATTTGTTGAAAATCAATCGCTTATGTTTTTGTTTAGACGCCGAACCAATGCAGTAACTAAATTGCACGGCTGTTAATAACGGTTCGAATCCTGAGTAAACTTTTTTTTTCATTTCTTTTGAACGCAATTAAGTTTTGTTGTTCATTTTTTCTGTTTATTTAGTTACTACTTTAAAGTCGCATATTAGTCGGCGTCTAACAAGAACATAAGCGATAGATTTTCGACAAATTTAAAAATCTTATTTTCTGACAAAAAAAATTTTTTGAACAGTTTACGTTGAATTGTTCTTTATTACACTATGTCATTCGGCGGCCGCAGTGGCGTAACTATTAGAGTGGTAAGGGTGGCAAAGGCACTCGGCGCCAAGTATAAAAGGCGCAACAGGTGCCGCTTTATGGATTTCTTATTTTATTACCAACAACTTAATTCTACAAGCTAGAAGAAGAGTTTACGTAATTATAATTATTAAAATACAAGAAAGAAGGTTATTTATTTTACATGATAAATAAGTAGGTAATTAATTTTTGCTCGAGTTGTTTTGCCTCCCGGCGAAGTGACACAATGTGTATACCGCACTATTAGTATTTTTAACTTTTCCGGCAACTCCGCATCTACTGAATGATCTTCGAAATGAAATTTTAGAACTATAAAATCCAAGCTAGCATTATAATTAAAAATAATGTTACTTACACTAGCTCAAGAACCATTGAGAGCATTTTTTTTTAAATTATATACTTTACGGAAACAAGCAACATTTGTTTGAACTTTCTCAAAAAGGGAATTTTTTTTCCAAAATAGAGTTTTTGCAGTTTTTTCGAATAACTGCTCGAAATTTTCGACTTTTCTTAGCAGAATTTGAAACACTATAATAATATATTTACCATTCCCATTAAACTAAAATTGTATCTTTATTAATAACAAAAACAGCATACTATCTTACTAATTTTGAGACACACTGTATATAGCAAAGTAAAAATAGTCTTGCATCCTATCCCCTTAAAGCTTAAACTATTTTTCTACAAACTAACTCTACCTCCACGGCGCGGCGGCAAAGTAGCTTTTGCATCCTGCGCAATCAGATGTGGCTACGCCACCACTGTTTGGCCCTTAAATTTGGATAGAAATATAAAATTCACAAAAAGCGATTTTGCATGTATTTTCCACTAGGCTGTGGAAACCCTGTATATACTTCTATAATGAAAACAAATTAGATTGATTAAAACAAAGTTTGTTTTTGGAGTTGTTATTATGAATGTAATTTATTTAAAGAAAGAAATTGTAATATGTAACTGTAGCCTACCAATCAACACCGTTCACCCCCGATCACATAAATGTTCACAGAAGCGTTTGCGGCATTTTGTCCACAGAAGCATTTTCGTCGTTTTGTCCGCGGATTCAGTTGGAGTTCGGGGACGACGCTGAAACTACGATCGCTAAGGCGTCGTTTTCTACTTTTCGACGTTTTAAACACATTCGGCAATTTGTCCACAGTAGTTTTTCTGCGATTTGTCCGGACCCCGTTACAACAATAAATGTTAAGCATTCAAGCACTTTACATCAATTTTTTTTTCTACTCTACCTACTGTTAGAAATTGCATACGTACATTTTATTTTCTTTTGAGTTCAATTTTAAAATCGAGTTTATTATGATTAAATGAAATTATAACAATTAATGTAAAAAAATCCGAATTGGGGAACGTAATTATGACTAAGTAATTAGGAACGTAATGTGTATTCATATTGTTGATAATTATTATAACAATGCATTGTTTAGTTTTATCTGGTAAATTGAAACTTTTCATATCATATCATTCCTCCTTTGTTTTTATTTATAACATAAACCAACGGTAAACTCCATTCGATAAATTAATATATTGATCAAATTAATATTATGTCGTTGAAATTATTAATTTGTTATAAATGCGCGCGTTGATGTTCAGCTTTACCGATTTGAGTCCTTGCCCTCATCATAATCTGCAAGCGGTAATGACTTCTAAGGTTCATAAACCAAGTGGAAATTGTTTCGTTATGGTTGTGGATGATGGCCGATGACTTGGATGAGCTTATGGTTTTGGTGAAGATTTGTGTTAAAGAGTGCATGATGTACTGTTCCGAATGGCTTGTCGCAAGCGGCGAATGGATGACTAACAATCCATCAGCGGTGGTGTCACGGTGGCGAGCTCAGCTACAGGTGCAATGTCCTCGTACAGGTGAGGGGCAGGGGCAATCTACCTGTCGTTGCTGCCCAGTACTGGTGTGAGTCAGTCCGCGATCGGCAGTTCTTTATAGTCGCTCTTATTTACAAGTACCTACCTGGCCTGCGAATGGCACTGGAAGAATTCACGGGGTACTTTAACTTCTCGTGGACTTTGAGTGCCATCCCCAGAGCCAGTGATATCAAACGATAGTGGTAATTTAAACTATTTAAAACTAAACACGAGCTTAGTGCAAATCATTATCTGACGTCAACAAATATTACATCGTTGTAGGAAGTTGTTAGTGTCTGTATAATACGTGGTGTAAGTTTTAACAATTTCAGTCTGAAGATCTTCAGTGTGTGTTTCTACGCGACACCAGGGACGACTCGAAGAAAATTCTGTTTATTTGCTTAGATCTCAAAACTGAGTGGAAATTTGTAAGTGTCGATTGAATGATTGTTTAAATTTGGGGCGCAACTAAACATGTTTAGCCGATGTAGCTGTATTTTGCTTTTTGCTCCGCTACCTTTAAATCCGATACGGAATTCCCTGGTGTTGGTACCGTAATTAAAAATTTTAATTAGCGAACAAAAAATTGATTTTAGTATAAGTGGTCGGACAGATTGAAAGTATATGTGCGATACAGCTGTTGAAAATGTTTTTGATCTTTAAATTTAATTACGATCAAATCGCGCGTAGCATATGTCGGCGTAATAGCAATAAAAAAAAATAAAATTACAGGTAGATCTTGGCAATAGCAAAACTAAGATGCAGTGTTCGTTCCGCTTGGGTCGGCGAACGTCCGGGAAACGGCGGTCGTAGTTGTCAGTCCATAACGTGGGCCCCCTCGGCCCGTTTCGCTCTGATGCTTTGCCCGCATAGCAAGCTCATTATCATTTACCAGGCACGAAAAGCACGCCACTGACTATGCCGGAAAACATGCTCAAATAACGTGGATCATCATGGAACTGAGAAGATGAATGTTCCCATAGTTTTTGTTCCAATTGTATTTAACTTTTTTTCTTATTGCATGGTTGGTATGTTACGTTGTATAAGCGTCTAATTTTAAATTAGATGATTATGATTTTATTTAGAATGGAATTTCACGAACGCTATTATGAATCGAAAACTGTATATTTAGTTTCTGCTATGAAATTTTTTTCGAAACTGACAAAGAATTTTTTAATTTAAAAAATTACTTTACATTTTGATTACAGATGAATCGTTTCATTTCTACATTTGAAGAATATATAATTTGGATTCGACTTCAGTTTCATTCTTCGTTTAAAAACCTATTAATTACGCAGATTATTTGCATTTCTTTTCTATTTACGTAGTAATCGCTTAAGCATCACGCTATGTTATCATTGTGTCCAAATTGCTCTTAATGCTACGGTATTAGACTTCTGTAAACTTTTTTCTTTGTATTGTTCTTAAGTGATCAGTACTTTCTAGTGGGTCACTAACCTTTCGATGGATACAAATTGTGTCGAAAGTTCGGGACTATTTAGTTAAAGGTCATATTTCTTCCACCAACAGGATATTTCTAGTTTTGCGCGATTTCGAAAACGGTCAGGCTAACAGGATCAAATCAGTAGAATCGATTCGAAAGGTATTGGTGAAATTTTTGATATTACACGTAGCACCACATGCGAAGATGAAAAAATGCAACGGCCACAATGTGTTCTAATTTTTGCTTCTAACAAAAATATGTAGCAGAATCACTCGATTTTGCTACATATTAGTCACGAATTTCGTACACTTTAAAGAAACGAGACTGAAATTAAGTTGTGATGGCGAAAATTGGTCCCTTCAACCGAGGGATCAACTACCTTGTTTAAAAAACATTTCCCTATTATCGAATATTATAGTTAGAGTAAGCTGCGTAAGAAAATGGTTGTGTTAGCATTTAAATTGTGGAAAACGTTTAAGATGCGTCTCATTCTTTTTATTTGAAGAAATACAGATTTGAATGTTTACAGAGTGATGGGTCACATTTTTAAGATCGTCAGCCTACTACAAATTGACCGCGGTGGTTTTCACTTCCTTTAATTTTGCATAGCCATTGCCATTTCCCAAACATTGGCGCATTGCCGTTCATTATCGCAGCATTACTTACAATTTTGCCATATTTTTTTTGAACATTACTGAATGTTAATATTCAATCATTTTTACATTCACTTCAAAATTTATGTGTCATCGTTATGAAGTTCGTAATACAGTGATGTCGCGATAATCAGTATAGTGTACAGGTACAGAAGTATGAGTAAGTAGTGGGAAGTAGAAGAAACTACAGGGAATTGCAACAAAATGTCAAGAGAGTACCAGGAAGTACAACTAATTGTTCAAAAAGTCACTCTAAATTAAGATTTACTGCGAACTCTTTTACATCCACCTTACTGATAATTGTGGAAATTAACTACAATAGTTTTGAAGTATGCTTAGGCAGTAACTCCGTGTAGTAGAAAAATTAAGAGGGACGCAGTTTGGTCAAATTAAATACTAAAATAATGAGTAGTCTCGTATTATTTGTTTAGTAGCTTAGGTCATTACTATGTTTTAATTGACTTTGTAGTGTTGCGTTTGGATAATACAGGGTGGTCTAGCAAAATAAAGCCGATATGATTTTCAATCAGGCAATGTGGCTTTTTTTATTGTGCTTCAAGTATCTTTCACTTACAAGGTGTAAATTAATAGTGCTGTAAATACATGTTATTTTAGAAGATATAGCTAATTATTAGTAAAAATGACACCTACTTGAACGCTCTGTTATAAACTACATTGACTAATGGGATGGAAATAACACGTTAATAGAAGTTACTTTGGAACAGAACATTACAGTAGTTGCCATTTTTACTGATAATTAGCTACATCTTCTAAAATATCCTGTACAATACATTGACATGCTATAGTTTTTAAAGATTTTAATGAGATCTTTCCCAACCTTTAAAAAAATATGATGTGTTCTATTTTAAAAAAACACCCTGTATAATCAAAAATGTTTTTAAAATGTGCACTCAGTAACTACTAAATGTGACAAATTTTGAAAGTTATATTTTTATTCCAACGGTGTTCTTGTCCAATGTCAGAAGTTTGCGCCACCCTGTATGTAAAATATTAAAAATTAATCCAGTCTAATGAATTGACCTATTTCAATACTTTCTTCGCTTTCTTCAACGGTATCTTCTTCTATTAAATTTTGCTCCTTCTCTTTTTTTCCACTGATTGAAAAAGTTACTAATTTTACTCTGTTGTTGCTTTTCAAAGGCAACTTTTGATATCGTCTTGATGTTTAACTTTGCTTGAAGCGGTAATTTCTATCAGGCTCGGCGTTACCATTTTCATTAATTTTACTTTTTCTCAAGGAGCCAAAAGGAAGCTTAAGCTTTTAATGTATTTCTTCTCTGGTTAAAATTTCAGTTAAGAGACTTTTTCTGTAAAAAAAGTTTTGTCAATCGAATTGCATTTTGGTCTATTGGCTGAATTATTGCAGTTGTATTTGGAGGTAAAAATTTCGTAAAAATTTTACCATCATCACTAATCAGTTCTTGTTCGTTACAATGGCTCGAGCCATTATCAATTAAAAGAAGTGCTGTTGATCCCAAAGAAACTTGAGGAATAAAACATTGATCGAACCACTGCTTAAAAGCTGCTGCATTACAAGATTTTCTGAATTTTCGTTTGAATTACATACAGCCAAGAATGTCAATAGTTCTTTGCTGGTATTTCGTTCCGGAGCAGTTACTTCTGTAGAAGATAGGTACTATCCGGAAGCAATTTCCAAAATAAAGGTGACTCATTAGCATTGTAGATTTGCGATGGCCGTAAGTTTAAGGATTTTATCCAATTGGTCCAATTTTTATATGAACGGGTGCAGTGTCAGAAAATAATTTTTCTCTACAGATTTTAAGTCGCCTGATACCATAAACGTTTTTCGAAAATTTTAAATCCATCTTCTACTTGCATTAAACCTTTCACTATCATGATATTTGGCATGCAACTGCTTAGCTTTCGTGGCTAAAGTTTTTATATGCTGATCTGTAAGACTCGCAAACCAAGAATATAGTTCATTCTCCATCCGTGGATTTTCACCGTATCTTAAAGTTTATTTTTTTTTCTAATTCATTACCACAATGAACAACAAACCTTTAAGTAGTGTTAATCAGTTGCAATAAACTAGCAAGTAGATGTGCAACAATAATGAAGTTAGACTCTTTTTTTTACTTACTATTTAATTTTATTAGATTTTTTCTAATGTCGCTTATTGTTGAAGTGCTCCATACTTAAGGGCCAAAGATTTTCTACTAACTTCTCGATTAAGCTCATCTATAATCTCCGACTTCGCTCTGAGACATGTAATTTCTCTTATGGACATAAATGCGCTTACAACAAGTAAAATCCTCCAAAAACCTGCATGGTGTGACATAAGTAAATAAATTCGAATTACTGAAACAGGTTAAATTCGAATTACATAGTACTTCAATGGAACGAAAATACAATGCAGATTACAAAAGCATACGGATTATCACCAGATCGGATTATGGCGACACCAATTGTCCAGCATTTTTAGCGTTGATTTTCAGTGTTGTGTTTAAGGTCATATTTTTAATGTTTGATTTGGTGATAAATAAAGGCTTTATATTTTTATGAGTTTTATTGCTGTTAAATGTATTATTTTGAGATTTTTTTATTCTGCTGGTTTGCAAAAATAATCTGCGTTATCTCAAGTTTTTTGTTGATAAGAAACACACTCGGTGAAGAATAATGTTACTACGACTTACGTCATATTTCCTTTAATGGTTTTGAATAACTAGTGAATTTTTGAATAATAGTCAATAGTAGATTGATTTGTACGCCCGAAGTAACTTTGGGATATCGATGGCCTAGAATCAATACCTCGTAAGTGAAAACTTCAAAGTTTTCAGTATGAACAAAAAACCTTCCATTTGTCATAATTAATAATCTACACTTCTACAATTGCAATTGTGATTTTATTATTGTGAAATAAATATAATTCTAAAGAAAAATTACAATTTATATGCTCTCAAAAAAAATGCAAGCACTTACGAGGTATTTCACTTATAGTGTTTGACAAGTAAGTGGTATTGCTGGCTAGGAAATTCCTTATCTTTATTTTAAATTTTATTAATTATTAAAGAAATCAAAAAAATATTACATGTTACTTAAAAATGAAACAAAAAATTATTTAGTTAAATTGATCATTCGATCAAAGTACTGCAAGTATTACTTATTGTTAGTCTTGATCGGTTTGCCTTCCTTTCTTTTTTGAAGTTTCATGCGGCAAATTCTTGTAAAAATTAACGTAGTCCGGTTCTATTATCTGGCTTATTTCCATTAAATGTTCATATTTTTCTCAAGAAATTTTGGGTTTGGTGCGGTATAATTGCGGGTAAGTAGGTATAACGTTTGGTAATGTTTTACCTTTTCTTAGTGGCAGGTATTCTGAGTAAAAATCAGTCTTGTAATATATAATCCCCTCGGGGGTGTATTTAAGGCATGTTATATCTGTAACGTAGAAGGTTCCTGGTGGCCTTAAGGAGTTATACCATTGAAAGTTTCGAGAGGCATAGTTTTTGAAGAAATCATGTGTTAAATACTTAGCATCTAGAGGAAATGGCTTCTCTCTTGCTCGTTTTGTAACTGAAATAAATTCTGCAGGTAAATTAATGTCTCTTCTATCCAAACGTCTCTCAATCAGGCTGTGTACCGTATCACACTCTATCTGTGTATGTCCCTTGCAAAGATACTTCTGCTCAATCGTTTTCCGCTCTTTTACAGCAAAAGTCAGCAAAGCATTCGATACAACAGTGCATCTGTTCTGATACCCACATCCATCTGAGTATAGAATAATGGGCTTGTCACTATTTTGGAAATGTGTGTATAAATAGTCAATAATGCAGCTTGCAAAATGCGTTGCAGTCACGCCTCCTTCTCCTTCATGCCACCAGAAATTAGTGCTCTGATGCGTAGCAACATTGTATACAGTAAAGTTATGAACCCTTAATTTCATTTTAAAATATAATTTTGAGGCGTATAACCTAGGGCATAATTGAACAGCCTGTAAGTCCATGGTTACCATGTTGCAATTGCCTAAAATGCTAGCTTCTTTATCAGTTTGTTTTTCGATTCTAGCTCGATCTTTATTTGCAATGTGACATTGATAATCCTCCTCTGTGACGGTTTCAAAATTACCTGCTTTGTAGGCGCAGCACACGTCGCACTGGTCTTTCTTAGGCTGGAAAATCGCTAAGTTTTTCTATCGAAAATTTCGTCAAATGTAAAAGAACTTAGTGCCTTGATGTTGGTGCAATCAGTTGTGTACCTTTTGTAAAGCTCGGATTTACTTTTTATGAAACTGTCTTCAATGTATTGTTTATTAGTATCTCGCCTTGCGTAATGGGACGGTAGTTTTGGCAAGTTATCTAGCCATGTTTCAAGAAATTTCCGTTGTTCGACGTTTTTAATATTGTGCCGTTAGCTTCGCGATTAGAAGATCTACGCGCATTCACAACATCAACTGATGGTAAAGTACCACAAGTACTATTTTGGCACCATGACCGAACTGACCATTCGCCTAGACTAAGGGTACTGAGAAACATGCTCTTACATACCCTCATTTTGGTGGTTGCATCTTTCAAGAAATATTTAAATGTTGAGCTCTTTTGGGTTTCTTGATTTTCCGTGCTTCGGCGAGTTGGTTTCGAAATATCCACATGATTCACAACAAAGATTTTCTTCTGTTCCCAGGTCATTTCACTCCAAAATTTTGAAAATATTATGCTTCTGACGTCATCAGTAAGCTTGCTACATTCATAAATTTTGGCGTGTTTTCCTTTGCACCTTTTGCCCATAGTCTTTGCTTCTCTCTGTGTATCGTTTTTCCATACTTTTTCCTTTGATCTCGTATACCCTATATAAGCCTGCCCATTCATCCGTTTGTATTTATTATTATTGCGCTTCCATTGGGACCTATTTACAAAACGCTTGCGTGATCGTTTTCTTTTAGATTTTGGGAACCTTCCACTTCCGCATTTACTACCGGATCATCTTCTGCTTCTTTCGGCGCATTTTCTTCCGCTTCTTCTTCTGATGTGGAAGAAGATGATTCTTTACCATTCTTTACTTCGTTAGTGTCTTCAGAACAGAGATTGGTTTCGAAAATGTCAACACTTTGTGCTGTCATAACTTCAGGAACCTGCATTCCTTCGACCCCCAAATTTTTTTCAAAATTCTCAAAAAAAAACCCCCCCAAAAATTATTTGGAAAAAAAAAAAAGGGAAATTTTTCTTTTTTTTTTGTTTTTTTTGGGGGGTTGGGGTTTTTTTTTTTGCCCAAGACCCCCAAAACCCCCCCTCCTCCCCCCACCCTCCTCCCTTAAAAAAAAAAATAAAAAAATTTTTTGAAAAAACCCCAAAAAAAAGAAAAAAAAAAAAAAATTTATTTTTCATTTGTTTTTATTTATATGAATAAAAAAAAAAAAAAAATCCCACCCAAAAAAAAATTCCAAAACCCCCGTAAAAACACAATTTTTCCAATAACCCACACCCCCTTTTTTACAATCCATAAATAAATTGATTTAATAAAAAAAAAACCCCTACCTTTCCCAAATTTCTTTACAAAACAAACTTCCTAAGAAAACAAAAAAACCAATTTGCTGTAAAAAACAAAAAAAACCCCCCTAAAAAAAAAACCCCCCACAAACACCCCCCCAAACCACTGGGCAGAAAAAACCCCCACCAACCTCCTGCCCCCAACAAACAAAACCAACAAACATTTCCACCGAAATAATTGCCACCAAACAAAAAAAAACTTTTTTTTTTGCCTGGTAAGAAAAACCCCCTGCAAGAAAAAAAAAACACCCACCAAAAAACGAGGCCCCCCCAACCCTTAAAAAAAAAAAAATTCACCCCAAGGAATTTTTTCTAAACCAAAAAAAAATAAAATTTGTTTTGGTTTTGTTTTGTTACGGTTTTATTTTTCGAATGTAGGACGTATGTCGAGAGCCGTCTTAAAACGTGTGTCGCGAGTAATATGTTACGACGAAAGTCGTATTTGGCGCGCATTTTGCTAATTTTCTATTGGTGGAAAATAAAATCCGACTAAATTTTCTAGACGAACAGCGGACATCTTCTTTTTCTTTTCGTACATGCGGGTGATTTGGCGTACTTCTTGAAGTTGAAATTTCCACAAAAATTATTAATGTGTGATTCAAGATTTCCAATTCAAATTGGTGTTTAAGTTTAAATCCGGCTAAATTCACCGTGAGTACACTTTGCTTTCTTTTCTTTCCTGGTTGTATTAATTCTAATTGCTACGTATGCTTTTAGCACGTTGCGTTGACCTTATGTTCTCGTTGTGTGTTATACTTGGATAACTCTTGAGGGTGCTGGAGTGGCTGATTAAGAACCTTTCCTATCAATTAAAGACAATACCACGGTTTCGCATTAATTAAGCTGCAGACAACCGGTGGATACTACGTCTACAGGGGTTGGTTATGCTTCATAACTTCATCGAGGGAGCCAATCGCCTTCTGTTCTTCTCCGCACACCTCCCCTAAGAGGAATCCTGGGACTATCTAACTTCCCGAACTGTCGATACCGTCGCTAGCAGAACACCTTCATTCTCGGAACTACATCCTACCGATTACAGCTAAGTTTTAGTATTTAAGCAACTTATTCAGTGATAATGCGTATGAAGCTCAAGTACATATGACATAGAACGGCTTGATCTCTAATATTTAAGTAAATTTTTATTCGGTGTACACTCCACAACCGAACGTTTGTTTTAATCAGCTCAATACGGGCTCGGGCGCTTTACTTAGAGCGGTTGACGCGGACACAAAAGGCCTTTTGGGTTTGCGGGAGGTACTTACCCCTTTAATCCTAGTTTAAGTTTAGTTTAAATTGCCGTGTGTAAGTGATATGTGTACGCAGAGCCTTATTAGTAGCCAATCCTCAATTGGAATGATAACTTTAACTCGGGTGTAACTAAAGCTTACCTGAAATCCGACACATTAATTGCGAGCCTTATTTATTGTTAAGCGAGGCTGCTGCTAACGCACGTAACTATATGCGACAGTCTCTCTATTTCTGTCACATTCTCCTAGTATTTTAAGATTTGTTTGTTGTATTGAATTGTCTGTCTTTCTCTCTGGTTTGTGTTCGATTTAGCGTATTAGATTTTAAGTAAAACCTGTTGATCTCCTGTTGGTCGGTTTTATTTCTTTCTTTTATCCAGCAGGTGGCGCCTTGTTAGACAGCAGTCTAATTTTTATAGAATTCTTTAGGGACCTCCCACTCTCCGACGAAGCCGGACGCTGCTGATCTAACTACTATAAATACTTTATCCTCCACGAACTTAGTGCGCTACATCGAGCCGAATTTCCTTTAGTTTTTTTTAGGTTGTTCCGCTAGAGCCGTCGCTTCTTTTTGTTATTTTGTAAACAACAACCGTTATACCAAATACCTATTCCTCATTACCAACGTATTAGTACAGTAAATAGAGATATATTTTTGACAAAAATAATAGTAGGATACCGCATCTGCCATGTAATTGTAAATAGTATAAAGTACTTTATATTCATGTTTTATACCGAAAATCAATTGTCATTATATTGTTAATTAACGTTTAAATGCAAAAAAAAGTGTTTTTTCTCAACTTCTTTTTCCTGAGTGAAAAGTAATGAAACAACATTAATGGTGTAAAAAGAAAGTTGTAGAGAATAAAAATACGAATAAAATGAGCACCAATTCGACTCGATCAGGTAACAAATTTCCGATAAAAAACGAAAAAAATGAAATATTTGGGGTTTTCTTTTTAAATTCGTAGATCTGTCACTTTTTGATATGTAGCATAAATCTTTCAGGAAATAGAGGGGATATGATACGTACTTAGTGTGTGCAAAACCCTGCAATTGTCGGGCAATTAGTTTATGCAAAATTGCGATTTAATTTTTGTAAAACAATATATTCAGTCGAGGCTGAATGCTCGTGTGGTCGTCCGATTGTCAGAAATAATAAAAAAATGTAAAGTTGAAATAGAAAGGAACAAAATGTATATTCTCATTTTTCGATAAAATGATATTTAACACGCAATTAACACCCGATCCAACGCTCTTATATAAATCGCAATTCCCTCAAACGGCGCTAGCGGACGGGTACCCCCACTACTCCGCTGTTTTCTCACACTCTGTGATTTTCAGTCATCTTTGCATGCATTTTTTTCGTGTTAAATATAATTTTATTGAAAAATGAAAATATACGTTTTGTTCCTTTCTATTTCAACTTCACAATTTTTTTATTTCTGATAATCGGATTACCACACGAGCATTCAGCCTCGATTGAATATATTGCTTTAAAAAATTTAAATCGAAATTTTGCATGAACTAATTGAGCGACAATTGCAAGATTTTGCACACACTAAGTACGTTTCATTACCTCCCATTTCCTGAAAGATTTATGCTACATCTCAAAAAATGACGGATGACGAAGAAAAACCCAAATATTTCACTTTTTCCGATTTTTCTCAGAAATTTATTACCTGATGGAGTAGAACTGCTCATTTTATACATATTTTTATTCTCTACAATTTTTCTTTTTCCACCATTGACGTTGGTTCATTACTTTTTACTCAGGAAAAAAAAAGTTGAGAAAAAACACTTTTTTCCACGGCATACTTAGAAAACGTACGTTTCTTCTCTACAAATAGTGAGGAAATTTTTTTTCTCACTAGCGAGGAAAATAAAGTGTTACAAAAATGCCTCTTTAAAAAATTAGAACTATATGCGCCTAGTACTTAGTTAAGCAATTTAATTTAGTATTCAATCACGTTTGTTTAATTTAATATCTTATATTTCGACTCTTAAAAATTGCTAGCCTACATTTATTGGTTAGAATTACGCGGCTGCGCTATGATAGATTGAGACCACACCGATACTACAGAATACTGTAGCGAGACTATTGGGACCCACCTATTATCAACTTGTGCTTTTACGTACGAATATGTGACGAAATTCTGTAACAATGAGTTACGTTTACAATATTACTTCTTTCATAAGGTTGTTTTTTTGAGGAATGTCGTGGAAAAATTGATGTGTCTACCACATGAGGAAAGCCTTTTTTCACTCTCACTCTAATTCTAACTCGAGCTCGAGTGGGAAAAAGAATCGCTTTCCTCACTTGTTGGACAAATAACTATTTTGTATTTAAATGTCAATTAAGAATATAATGACAATTCATTTTCGGTATAAAACATAAATATAAGGTACTTTATATTATGTATAATTATATGGCGCAGGCGGTATCCTACTATTATTTTTGTCAAAAATTTACTTATTATTTGCTCTATTGTCTGGGGTATATTGCTGCAACCGTAGTGGAAAGTAGAAAACAAGAGAAATACACATCACAGTAATATTAAAACGCTTGCTGTACTTAACTTAGGATGAGTCGAGAACGTATGTTGTGTTTTGAAATTAATATTAATTAACATTGGCAGTTTTGTCATTTGGTTTGTAAAATTGCTTTTCTCTTTTCATTTCAGTTATGCGACGGTTTTCAAATCGAAAATTTTAACACCCCTTTTTTCACTTTTTTCGACGAATTAGAGTAAGTGTGTTATAATGAAACAAAAAAAAACGTTGCATATGGAACTTATTTATGATAGTACAGATCTGATTAGATTTTAGGCATATTCTATCAAGCCAAAATGGGCGTTAACCTACCAAGGTTTTTGAAATCTTGGAATATTTGATTAATATTGTTTTTGATATTCAGTCTCAAATTTTTTTTTCAGGTTGTAACTTACAAAATTAAGGAATATACAGGGTATCTGTGACGGCATCACAGGAGCAGGTAGAGGACGTTTGAAATGTAAAGAACCTGTCACGTGAGTCAATCTGCGCGAACGATTCATTTGACCGTGCGCCGTAAAAATTTAAACCGTAAAGTAGGGTTTGATCAAGGATGTGTTAAAACGAAATCAAATTTTGAAACACTTCTTCAAGACAAATCAGAAATATATATACCTTAATAAATACATTTATTAAATTAGGTTAGAATTTGAAAAAAACAACAAACAAAATTACGAAACACAATTCTATCTTCCCCTTAATGTGAATAATAGACTCGTCCATTTCATTTTCGTTCACTGCGCAGGTCACGTGACAGGTTCTTTACATGTAAATCAGCTTCTACGTCATCGCAATAGAAAAATTCAATGGAAAGGAATGATCAAACTTAGCTCAAATGAAAAGGTTTTTTATTTCAAATCCAACGGTTTATCACAGTGAGGGTACTAAAGTGGATAATTACACCAAATTTTCAGTTTAATGTTTATTTGCAACAATAACCAGTGATAGGTAAAATGCCAAAATTATGTCCGGATTCACTTCAGACGGGCCTATTTTTTACTTTTAACTAGTTTTTATAAAAGCTAAAGAAAAGCAGTTGGCATTGAAATTCTACCTTAATCGCTTTTAAATTGACATTAGTAAAATAAACATTGAATTGAAAATTTGGTATAATTATCCACTTTAAAGCCTGGATTAGACGCAACGTTTTACACAACGTTTCGTCTGCACAGTTCAAAACGTCGCAGACAAAACGTTGCGTCTGGGCGGGAAAAATGTGCAGTTTTCAGAACTGCGCGGAGACGACACAGTTGCAGCGATATCATAGGTTGAGGTGCATAGATATCCATGATTTGCGCAGACAAGACGGAACGTATAGACGCTCACTCCGTTTTATATACCTTTTATTCGTAGTTTTTTGAGAAATGTCAGATCTACGGCAATGTACCCGGTATTTTCTTACTCAATTTATTGGGTTATATGAAAAAGAGACAAAAAGAGAGAGGCATGTGAAATTTTTGTAAAAAAATTTAAAGAAATTGACGAAACCGCAAACAGGGAAACGGTTGTAAAAAAATTAATTCCTTGAGGAATGTTTACCGAAAAGAATTAGAAAAGTACCAAAATCTCATCGAACTGAAGCTGGAGAGTAATACTTCCTTCATGATCGACGTCACTAAAACTACGCAAAAATACACAGAAGATATGTACCGTGTGGACGCTATATTTTTGCAACGTTTTCATTCCGTGTTAAGACTGCACAAACAAAACGTAGTGCAAAACGTTGCGCCTGGACCAGGCTTAATACCCTCACTATGATAAACGGTTGAATTTGAAATAAAAAACCTTTTCATTTGGGTTAAGTTTGATCCTCCCCTTCCATTGAATTTTTTTTTTAATCTTGGAACACTCTCTATATCTTAATATTTTTAAGATTTTCGGTTTAACTAGAAATATTTCACCCGGTGGTCGGATAATTTTGTTTTCTAAACAATTTCTTCTTCGTTAAAATAAGAACGTCTTCCGAGATTAGACCATATCGAAATAGTAACCGTAGTTGCCAGCGTTTCGCCGCCTACTGTGTTTTTTCAGTCTAGAATGTGGCTTGGTTGACAAGTTGATTACCTGATTTTTAGTAGTCTACCTAGAACTCTCGTTTGTTTGAAGCTCCTTACGACAAGTGGCGAAACGCTGGTAACTATACGGTTACCATTTCGACCCAATCTTACAATCTCTTCTTTATTTAGTATTAGTACTTTTCTCTCCAGGTTTTGACTAAAATTTACTACTCTTCAAAATTTAAATGGTTCTTTAAGTTCTGTATTACTCTGTTTTTCTTACCTACACTTCGGGAAAAAAGTAATGTGAATTTTCCATGCAGGTATATTACAACAGGGTCTTATTTTGTCTTTATTTGATGTTCAATCAACGATTAGGACGCAAAACGCACGCCATTTACGTTTTAGTTGGTTCTGGCCATTCCTGAGCGTACAGAACGGGTTTTGTCGACGACCTCCTGGCCCTCCTTGCCATCTCCAGGACTGTGAAGAGCAAGCCTTTGAAGACTCTTGAAGCACCTGGAAGCCTTCTTTCCAATCCTCACAAAAAACTTTACGCCGTGTTACACACTTCACACGAAGACACGCCTTTTCCACTCAGACTGCTGGGAGCAAAATTGCGACCGGCTGCATTGGTACGGCACTAAAGTACGTGCCTCCCAATCCGGAAGCTCTAGCGTTCACTTGAAACGTATGTATCTTGCGATGGCAAAAATCAAATCTAAACATAAAAACTGTTTAGTAAATAATGTAGCAATAATCTATTGGAAGACCAATTAATCAATATTAAATAGTAGATTTCCATAATTTGGTGTCCTTTTATCACCAAGATATAGAAGAATCAAGTAAAAACGTCTTGGAAGTTGAGCTGCGTCTATAATAATAAAGATGTGTTAAATGTTATAATTTATTAAGTGACCCCCTCCTGTTCCAATACCCCAATTGGTGCCTTCAATAATTTTACACTTTTAAAAATACTTTCAACATTACCAGTATCTACAACTACCGCCGCAGAAAGGAGTTTTTCGACTTTGACTTACATCTTATTTAATGAGCACAAGGGCTAAAACTGAAAGTAGATTAAATGCGCTTGCTAATTTAAACATTCGTATAGAAATAAATATATACACGAGTGAAGAACTAGATGTTTTGAAAGAAATTTTTTCCAAAAAACGTTCTCTAAACTTTTCTTAGCGATCGTACCCGAATTCCAGTTGACTCTGTGTGGCCAAAACTTCGAAAACATTTCTGTAGACAAAACACAGAAAATGTCTAAAATATTTCTGTGGACGAAAACGCCGACATTATATCGAAGAACTGATTGACATATCATCGACACAAAATAATTTTTTTTAGGGGAGAGTCGAATAAAACCAGGTACTTAGAACATAATTAATCCTACCGATACTATTGCTGGGTGTAAAATGTTTTCAAAATATGAGTAAGCTAACAGGAGCAGATAATATTCAAGTTTCACTTGTGAATAACAAATATAACTAAAGTAACAAACGTTGTAAATTTTGATTATTTATAAATTTGCACAGTACTCGATTTTATCCAACTAGGTGGTTAAAATTGATTGATTGAATGAAAAAACATGAAAATAAACAAAATTGAGTTAAAAATCATTTATTAAATTTATTTCTGAAAAGTCATTACTGTGGCATAAATCACAAATATAATAGTCATCTCCATCGTCTAGGTTGACATAAGCTTCATGGAACGATTTTTCACGAGAAGTACACTTCACACATCCTTCTCGAGCCTCGAAATGCGAAAAAAGTATGTACAGGACGTGTTCTCTTCATCTTCATCATTGTCCGATGTTTCACTTTCACTACCTTCACAATTTTTTAAACTACTTTTCATTGTCTTTCTTCTTTAGAGTTAATTAGGGAGTAGAAGCTAGTAGTAATTAATTCTTGCCGGGAGACCACATTTCCTCGTCTTCTCTCATTATTATTTTGTTTTCTTGTGACCTGCGAAATTTTAAAGAACTGGTGCAAAGACACTATAAAAGCTACAACTAGCTTGTTGTGAATTTGGGGTTGAAACATTCTGCGCAAGCAATACCTCGTTTGAAACACAAACATTCGTCTGAATCAAGCGTTCTTAACTGATCTGCAGCGGTTGAAAGGTTGTGAGCGGAACTATCTTCATGTGGTACAGCGGAAATGTACTGACCAGTAAGAGGCCTCTTGGTTGTCTCTGAAGGAGCAAATACCCGGTCTTCAAACACGTCTGTGTTCAGTTCGGTATATGCTTGTTACCTTCATGAAAGACGTTCCAAAAAGTTTTCTAATTTGATCGCACATCTTCCAGGACAGGACAGCCATTTCTTTGCTACTTCGTAATACGAGCTCAGTGAACTCATGAAAGAAACATCCAAGGCCTGCATTCTGTGTGTACAGTGTGGAGGGAAACATATTAAAACTACATGATTTTTATGTGCCAAAATAGTTAAATCAATGTTTTGTGTGTGTGTGTGTGTGTTGCGTAATCATCTAATAATAGCCAAACTGTTTTTTTTTCCAGTGTAATAAAAAAAATCTTTTAAACCAATTAATTAAAATGTCTTTTGCAATCGAACCACTTGGATAGAACTCCGCGGTAGTCCCTGGAGAAGCATCGCCTAATAACTCAGGTTTTGCTTCAGTCAATGGAGTAAAAAACGACTGCTTGGTTGAAACCGATTGCACGTAGCCTTTGATGTTCTCATAACAAGATGATTTTTTTTAAGAATTTATACATCTATGTTTTTCCAGCCTTTCTTTTTCTTTGTTTTCATAGGTTATGCGGTAACTTATTTACTTGAAACGCTAAACAACGAACATCGTTCGATCAATGTCAAACCCAATAGTCTACTTTTTGTTGTTAAAATATCTTCTTAAGCGTCAGTGAAAGTTGGTTTGTGCCTTCCTAACTCTTCAAATATAATGTTCTATATTTGTTTTTTTCCTTTTTAATTAGTTACTGCTTTTCTGAATTGCTTCTTCGACAGAAATACCATTTCTAGTTTTTTTACGCTGTCCAAGGTCGATTGGGGAATTCACCGTAAACTATTAAAAGGCTGTCATTAACAAGTGAGATTCAAATTCAGGTGCAGTTTAAAAGAAAAGCAATCTCATATGTCGCTATTATTTTGAATCTCTTCATTACAAAACTTACAAGGAAATATCTAAACAATCTGAACGTTTAGGACGTAATTTAAAAGTTGCATTTATATGAGATTTTTTAATGACAGCCATAAAACGAAACTTATAGAGAGTTTCCCTTTCCTAACGGCTGATGTTTAGTAAGACTGATCTTTTATTTTTCTAATGGCGTCGCCAACAATTGTCGTATTAAATGGTTGCACACGCAAACGTTTACCACGCATGGTGCTGTAACATATTGTGCTAGGTAAAAAAATTCATCACGAGTAAAATGTAAAACACCTATAGTAATTATTGTAATAGACGGCGTGTTATTTCGCCGCATTCCAATTACAAGTAAGAAATGTAGAATTAAGTTAGAGCGCAGGTTTTTTTTTGTTTTTATTTCTACTAATATGCAAGCATTTCCCGCAGAGTATCGAAAGTGGGTCGCAACTTCCAAAATGTTGGACAAAGTGAAAAAAACCGATACTACTTTTTTCTAAAAAATATTTTTTTCGATTTTTTTGAGAAAAGTTAAAGTGCACTTACTTACGCTCTCAACACGTTTCTTACTTTTGGGGCGATGTGGAATTGTGCGGAACCACTTGTTTGATTGTAATTTTCGGAATCAGGCCACAAACATATTTATAAACAGAAGCATTTTCGATGATTTGTCTACAATTTCAGCGTTTAGTCCATTCAGCGATTTGTCCGGGTCTCATTGATGCGACCGAGTTTGTTTTAAACGAATCGCCACCTCATTGACAGTTTAAAATTAACAAAATTGAAAATAATCTGTAGTTAAACACATACCGGCTATGAACTCATCACCATTACGAAACAGTTAAGCGCATTTTTAACCCCATAGCACCAAATAACAAAAAACCCATTTTAGTTTTTTCTACATATTTTTAATACGGCCCATGCATTTGAATTTGTAGGGTACCATCAAAGTTCTGTGCTGAACTTGCAACGTTTGTTGTATTTAACAAAACCTCTCCCATCCTTGCCGAGGTCGAATTGCTAGTAACACTTACAAAAATCACCCTGTATATGCAATTTAAAATTCTAAAGATTTTTGAAAATGGCAACCTTAAATTTTTCCATGTTTGTTTATTCTTTACATAAGAAATATAGAGGAGGATTTGGAAACGCAATATGTGGGGGGTAGTTATGGTGGGAAGGAGGAAAGTTTGGGTACTTGCGTACGCGGCTGACATAGTCGCGGTGCTGAAAAAACAGGAGGAGATGATGAAAGTGATAAGAAATTATCTAATGGGGAAAAAGTTGAAATCGAATGGGGGAAAGACGAGGATTATGAAGTTTAAGGAAAAAAAGGAAAGAAAAAGTAAAATAGTAGTGGGGGAAGAAGAATTAAAAAAAGTGGACAAATATAGATGTTTGGGATAACAAGAATAAAGAAGATATCAAAGAAATAAAGCAGAAAAAGAAGTAAGATAGTAAAACAGGTGTGGGGAATAGGAGAAAAAATATTTGGAACAGACCTACAGAAAAGAAGATGGTTATTTGATAGGATAGTCAGAGGACTTTAATGGGGATGGAGGGAATGGAACGAGCTAGAGGAAATTCAACATAAGTACTGGAACTGGAGAGAGAGAGACACCTGGATATATAGTGAAAGAAGAGGTAAAATTGGAGAGGTTAAGAATTCATACAAGAAGAAGGGCAATGAGGTATGAGGAAAAGATGGAACGCAAGAGGCGGAAAGAGGTATTATATGAATGCTGGAAAGAAATAGAAGGAAAATATAGAGAGGAGGATAGGAGAAGATACTACGAAAGAGGAGGATACGCGATAGAAGAAATAAAAAGAATAAGGTAAAAAGGGAGAGGTGTGGAAGCGGAGATAGTAAGGAGAGGTCAGGATTGACAAACACAAGAAAAGTTAAGGAAATAAATAAAGAATAACAATGAGAGATATTGGGAGATAAAGACAGAAGGGAAACACAGTTGTCTAACGGAGAGAGGAAATTAGGAGATTCAGGGTAGTGAATGAAGAAAGGGAATGTTGGTGGAAGGACAAAGACAGAAAGTGTAAGTTGTGTAGAGGAAGGGGAAAAATTTAAAATTTATGAGCAAGGAATGTGGTGATTTAAGGGAGAGGGTGAAAAAAGCACTATTGGAGGAAGGAGGAGTAGGGATTGAATGGATGATAAAGAAGAGAAGAGACTGGATGGAAGAAAGAAAAGAAAGACCATACAATTGGAATGAGAAATAAGAAATTAATGAAAAGGGAGTGGATATGATGTTTAAAAAAAAATGTACTTTAGTCAACTGCGTGTCATGTTGTCGTTCTTTTTTCTCAACTACTAAGGCATTGCACATAATATTGAATAAGTAATAAAGAAATTCCTTTAATATTGTGGTTTTATTATAGTTTTTTTTTAATTTTGTTAAATTTGTATATTTGCCTTGAAACGATGTTTGTCAGTGCATCTGTTCATCTTCATAATAAAAAAAATGTAGTAATCACTTTCTTGTTAATTAAATTAATGTTTATTAGACAGTGTCTAATAGACACATGCTTAAAATAGTGAGAATGAGATTAAACACGATGTAGAAAAATTGACAAAAAGTAAAAAAGAAAAAACACGTTCAAAATATTAACATTTATTCATTGACAATTAAAATTAATATATGACAAAAGTGGAGTTGTAGTCTCTGTCTGAACAGGCTAACATAGAAGAAAACGACTATATCGATGCATAAAAGTTTACCTGAACTGTTCACACTATTCTTTGTTAAATCATAACTAATACACTAAGGTCAGATCCTTAAAGTAGATAGATATGGTCCTTCAACTTGTAAGGTCGCGCATCAATTGGACGGGATACTGAATACATTTTGTCATTCCCGCTCTTTCTGCTTTACAAGATGGCGTTCATGAATTTTTACTACAACGTTTCTTTTCAAAGAAACCATCATCAACTTTATTTTTTCTTATGGCACTCAAAAAAAGTGCACTCTGTATAAGAAAGCATTTTTCATTACAAATTCAACGATGTACTATACAATATGGTTATTCGTATTAGAAAAATTGGCTTGTAAGGTTAACTAACTCTGCAAATTTTATATTTTTTCAAAGCTGCGTTCTGAAGATATGTATAAAAAAATTACCTAGTTTGTTTGCTCTTAAAATCTGTAACACGTATTCATTAATACCCTGTATAAAGACAATACTAATCGTGTTGTGAAATAATAACATCCTCCTGAACTGTCATTGTTTTTATTTTTAATGAATACACACAACGTTTCAATTGCTATACTATCTGCAATCGTCATCTGATGAAATGAAATTTCAGGAGGATGTTATTATTTCACATCAAACAACATTGTTTAATTTATTCAAACGAACTATTCTTATGTTTTTCAATAAATCTACAGTTTCATGTAGCACTCACATTAGAGTGCAAAACGTCGACAATTTCAACGATTTCAGTTGTTTTTGTTTGCTACCTCTATTAAGAAGGGGTCTTAGACGAAATACTAAATACATTAAATTTTTGGGAGAAACGTCATCCATACCTACATACAAGCATTTACATCTGGAAACAAAAAAATTATCTACATCAAATTTTATTAACAATTCAGGAAAAGACAATGTGGCAGTAAAGAACATCAATTTGCTGTTATCAATGTTGGTGATATTTCCTCGTTTAATGGCAATATTTAGACCCTGTAGATTTAGCACGTTAAACAGTGATAAAAGAGGAACTTATTTTTGCAAGTATACGGTAACGTCTAAATGTCGCAATTGTTGCACGCGCCTTCATTTGATCTTGTTCAATTGACCGCGTTCAATTGACGTAAACCAACATGCAGAATTATCATTGTTTGCTCAACTGTTCTTCGATATTCCTTCCACTATTATATCCGTGTATTCAATACTGTATCCGCTTTCTCTGTTCATCATTCTTCTTTCATGTACCTGATAATTTTTTTGTTATTTCCTCTTTTATCTTTCTCCCTTCTTTTCTTAATGTTCTTACTTTTACTATCGCGTAACCTTCTCTTCTATAGTATGTTTTGCTTTCCTCTTCTCTCCCAACATTCATACAACATTTCATTATGCTTCCTACCCCCGTCCTTTCTTG